>JAJMAK010000144.1:0-38475 GCA_030572615.1 Metschnikowia lachancei
TCAATAAAGTCAATTCGAAGGATAAAGAATTAAGAAAACAATATGTGAAGAGTTTTCACATATTTATAGAACTAAGACTTCCATGCAGTACTACGAGTTGTGTCACACACTACAAAAAGTATTCTCAAGAAGAACAGACCAGCACACTGTTCAGGTATATAACCTAGAAACAGAAAAAGCAGTCACGTTGTTCTACACTCCTACGCCTGGGCACGCACCCGCACTACTCGTGTGGCCGCGAAAAAAAAAAGTGTAGTGCTTCTACCAAGAAGTTTCAAGAGAAACCAAGACGTATCTTCAATCCTGGTACACGTACTTTTGAAACCACACCACCAGAATAATGCAGGCACCAGTCGTATACATAAACGCATCCACCGAAAGACAAAGCGGACGCCAGGCGCAAGTGGCCAACATCACTGCAGCTAAGGCCGTGGCCGATATCATCCGCACGTGCTTGGGCCCAAAGGCCATGCTTAAGATGTTGTTGGATCCTATGGGTGGAATCACGTTGACCAACGACGGACACGCGATCTTACGTGAGATTGATGTTTCTCACCCTGCTGCCAAGTCGATGATCGAACTAAGTAGGACTCAGGATGAGGAGGTGGGAGATGGTACTACCACGGTGATCATCTTGGCCGGAGAAATCTTGGCCCAGGCGTTCCCCTACATTGAGAAAAACTTACACCCGGTTGTGATCATCCAGGCATTGAAACAGGCTTTGGCCGATGCCTTGGAGATCATTCACTCTGTGTCTGTATCGATCGATATCGAGAACGACGAGGCCATGATTAAGTTGATCAAGGCTTCCATCGGTACCAAGTATATCAACAAGTGGTCGCAAAAAATGTGCGAGTTAGCCTTGAAGGCAGTTAAGACTGTGACGGTGGAAAACGGCGATCAAAAGGAAATTGATATCAAGAGATATGCACGTGTGGAGAAGATCCCTGGTGGCGAGGTGACGGATTCTGAGGTTTTGGATGGTATCTTGTTGAACAAGGATGTGACGCATCCAAAGATGAAGAGACGCATCGAGAACCCTAGAGTGATCTTGTTGGACTGTCCATTGGAGTATAAAAAGGGAGAGTCTCAAACCAACATCGAAATCACCAAAGAGGAAGACTGGAACAGAATCTTGCAAATCGAGGAAGAACAAGTGCGTTTGATCTGTGAGCAGCTCTTGGAGTTCAAGCCTGACTTGGTCATCACCGAGAAGGGAGTCTCGGACTTGGCCCAACACTACTTGTTGAAGGGAGGTGTGACTGCGTTGAGAAGAGTCAAGAAATCAGACAACAACAGAATTGCCCGTGCTACTGGAGCAACCATTGTCAACCGCATAGAGGACTTGAAGGAATCAGATGTCGGTACCAAATGTGGTCTTTTCAAGGTTGAGCTAATCGGTGATGAATACTTCACGTACCTTGTTGAATGCAGAGACCCTACGGCGTGTACGATTTTGTTGAGAGGAGCATCCAAGGACATTTTGAACGAGATCGAGCGTAACTTGCAAGATGCCATGGCGGTGGCAAGAAATGTCATGTTTGAGCCATCGTTGAGTCCAGGAGGAGGAGCTACGGAAATGGCGGTGAGTGTCAAGCTTTCAGAGAAAGCCAAGAGTATTGAGGGTGTTGCGCAATGGCCGTACCAAGCCGTTGCAGATGCATTTGAAGTGATTCCAAGGACATTGATTCAAAACTGTGGGGGAAAGCCCATTCGTATTTTGTCTCAATTGAGAGCTAAACACGCTCAAGGTGAGCACACGTTTGGTGTTGATGGTGACTCGGGCAAACTTGTGGACATGAACGACTACGGTATCTGGGAGCCAGAGGTGATCAAGCAGCAATCGATCAAGACCGCCATTGAGAGTGCGTGTCTCTTGTTGAGGGTTGATGATATCGTCAGTGGTGTGCGTCAACAGTAAGCAGAGAAAGAAGAAGGGGAGAAGAGGCAGTGGCGGGGCAAAACAGACGGGAACCTGAGATACCTGAGAACCTGAGATACCTGAGAACCTAAGGCCCCGAAAGAAAAGGAGAGTTTCTTTGAAAAAAATCAAAATAAAAAAAAAAAACAAATTCAGGGGCTCACAACAAGTTCCGCATTAGCTCAAGAAAATACAGCTCATGTGGTTATGTTTTGAGATGGTTCATAGCGATTCAATTATACCTAATCGCGAAATGGGCAGAAAAAGGCGGAAAAGGCGGAAAAGGCGGAAAACACCACACGCAAGTTTACCCGGGCCAAAACAATCAACACCCATTTTGTAGTCCACTACCTCTTCACAAAATTCCATTTAAAATTAAATGGACTAAATGACATAAACCATATTGCTTGTAGTAATTCCACTCCATTACACCCGACGGCCTCCTCTGTTATCAAACCATCAACAACCTCCACCGCATTGGAAAAGTCACGTGACGGCGCACCGGAATCTGTTTATGATTGCTCCCCATCAGGAAATATGTTCGTAACTTAGCCTTGCCTTGCAGCCTCGAGGTACGTCTGGAAGAGATATTCTGTCCAGATGCCGGGATGCAAGCTCATTGCTGTGTATCAGAAGAATCCTTCCGTACTCTTTAGTTGCGCCTTACCGAGCTATATCCTTCCGGTTGTCCCCTTCTGGAACTTTTCCCTCTTTTTTTTTTTTCTTCTTATTCCCTTGTTTTTGTTTTTTGGTTATACTTCCTGGCTAGCGTGCTATTTGCTTGCTTGTTGCTGTGTACATTCCAAGCACAGTGGTTTTTATACATTCTTTTCTATACCTTCGCTTTCTACACGTTTTTGTATACATTCGCTTTCTACACGCTTTTGTATACCTTCGCTTTACGTCGGGTTTGCATTCACTTTCTTTAACTTCGGGTTCCTTTCAGCAATAAATAGCAATGTCGATTCCTCCGTTGCCGTTTTTGGCTAAAACAAAGGTTTCTTGGACCGGCGAGCAGGAGGGTGATCTTGGGTTTGTGGAGAACGAGGTGGTGAAAATCTTCCACATTGTTGATGAGCTGTGGTGGCAGGGAAGCTTATCCCGAAACGGCACTGAAGGTATCTTTCCTAGGGACTTTGTTGAGATTGTTTCTGCTCCTTCGACGGCATCACATACGCCCACTAAACAAGCTGTTCCCGGGTTTTCGCCGGCACAGACAAAGTACCAGCCGGGGTCTTCCGGCAACCATGGGGGTTCCGCCGGCTATGGGGGCTCCGCCAACTATGGGGTTTCCGCCGGCTATGGGGGTTCTGGCAGCTATGGGGGTTCTGGCAGCTATGGGGGTTCTGGGAATCACAACTCAATTCCCGATAAATATGCTAACTATCATGAAAGGTATGGCAATGGTCCAGAGAAGCCAAACAACCCCCCGGAAAAGTATATTGCCTCCCCTTCAGGTAAATATACAGCTTCTCCTCCCAAACATCACGGTGGCTCGTCTAACTCGGTAACACCCTCCAAACCAGACCCTCGCGAGGCAGAATATTACTCGGGTTTATCATTTACCCCATCCAAAAGCCCCGGCCAAGGACATGGCCTCATCTATCGGGGGAATGGCAAGTCCCAGCTGACTCCAGCTTTGGATGAACACGATGTCTCTTTTGATGAACAAAACAACTCTTTTCTGCATAAGACAAAACAAAAAAAGAAACAACCCCAATTCTACTCGCAACACGTGTTGAGCCTGGGCCTTACAAAAGCTCACACCACCAACAATCTCCTGGAAACAAAACGGCTCAGTCAAATGATCTCCGCAGACAACTCGCCCGTGAAAATGCGCGTGCCGGAAAACTCTCACCACTTGAATGTAGCCCCAGGTATGTTTTCTGCGGGCTCCAGTCCGGCCCGTCAAGGCCACGACGATTTCTATGAGACCATTGTCCAGAAAAAACAGGAGTTGGAGATTCAATTACATCACTTGAAAGAATTGCAACGTTCTCATATCCAGCAGAAACCCTATGTTCTGGCCGACGGCAGTTACGTCAGTGAAGACATTGTGCTGTCAAAGCGCAACTATTTTTCCACAGAGGATTTGGGCGATAAGTTGGAACTCCATGACGAAGCAGAGGCCGAGGGAGAGGCCGAGTCCGACGATGCTCCGCCTCCTCCTCCTCCAAAACATGCCCGCGTTCCTTTTGATGCAGACGATTTCAAGGCCTCGGGGGCCACTTTTGATGAGAAGTTCCGTAGTCAGGTCCAAGACTCCGAGGAAATGAAAAGCTCCTTAAAGTCTTTACAAAGTGACGTTCTCAACTTGTCCGAGCTCAGTGCCACTAGTGCAGGCTCTTTCTCGCGGCATAAATTTGAAAAGGAAATTCTCAATGGTCAACTGGACAACAGAGACGCTGAGCAGGACCTTTCCAAATTGTCTCTTGATGAGGGCGAAGATCCGATGGGTGCTGTGTTCAAAGCAAAGAAGTCTAAGCAAACAAACATCTTCAAAAAGTTGATGAAGAAAAAGCCCGAACAAAACTTGATGGAACAGAGGCTTCTTCAAGAACCGGATGATTGGCAAACTGTGAAGTACGACCTCAACAGAATGAACACTCTAACTTCACTGGACAAGCAGGCCCGCACCAAGCGTGTGGCTAGGTCTGAAGCCAACTTTATTATCAAGCCCTTGGATTACGTTAGTGAAGTCAACACCAGCGAGACCTTTGGTGAAGATGACATTGAAGACCCAGAGATTGACGTCAATATTCGCAAAGTGGCCGATTTTCTGGAAAGATACGACTACACCTATGACTTTAATGATTTGATCACCGACATCAGCGTTAAGTTTGGATCTCTGAGGCCCAACCAAATCCGGGCCATTTTGTTGCATTTATGCAAATTCCGCATCATAGAGGAATTGGGCAAGATTCTGCAAATAAAACCCAAGGTTCACGAGGTGTTGACTAAAGGTGAAGCTACTATTTTCCAGCTCAACTACTTGTTCAAAAAGCTTCTTGAGGCGCTTCGGATCCCCTCGGAAGTGGTGTTTGGATTCTGGAAAAAACCCAATGAGTTTTACCATTCCGATCAGTTCCTGGTAAACCATTGTTGGCTTTCTGTTATGATGCAAACCGATGATCGGGGGAACGGATGCTTTAGATTGATCGATCTCATGTGTTTCCAAAATGGTTCCATCTGTAACATCGAAGGTAACAATGAGTTCTACTTCCTCACGTCACCCATTGATGTGGTATCAACACATATTCCTTCTGTGATTGAATTGCAACATGTATGTCCACCGATAGACCTTAATGTGGCATTCCATCTTCCTCGGATGTACTCAAGTTTCAAAAGAAACGATCTTGAATTCATCAACTTCAATAACTCATTGACACGCATGCATGACCTAGAGTTCTTTGAAGCAGACATCAAAATACCCGTTGATGTGGAGCTTTTCACTTTGATCAAGACTTCAAGAAAGACTTCTAATGACTACACATTGTGCCAGATTTACTGGAAGGGCTCCCATAGAATAGCCAAGATTAAAGCCATCTTGCCTGAAAACGATACAATCGGGGTGCTCCAGATTTTTGCCGGACAAAAAGGTCTTCAGACCCACTTCGACAATATCCATGAGTTGGCGTGTGTCATTCCATTATACCACAGTGGAAAGAGTAAGGAGACTGCGTTTGTTCCTCGGTATCCGACCATCAGAAGTCAAAACAACGATCTTTACATCAAACATCCCCAACTCGGTGCCATTAGCATCAATAATAACTACAACTTCGAGATCGATGTTCATCCTTCTGCCGGTTTGAACAGCGGATCCGGCATCATGAACCAAGACTTTAAGTTGGTCATCGAAAGCCCCTCGGGGAAATATACCAAACTCGTAAAAGATGAGCCTTATAAGCCTTATGGAGTTCATCAGCTGAAGCTTCTCTGTCAAGAAAAAGGATTGTACAGAGGCTTGGTCATTGGAGACAGTGGTAACAGTTGGTATGTTTTCGCACAATGGGAATGTGGAGGGGTGCAATAATTGCATTTTAGTTTGAATTATAAACAATATCCATTATAGTATTATGTGATAATAAGCTCTTTTTGATATTGAAAAGAACGTCCCACTCGTATTAATTTGTTGTGAGCTCGCAGGCAAAGTGTAAGCCTATGTGACAAATGTGCCAGTAATTCTTTATTTGATGGAAATTTCAACTAAGATTACTACCTGGATGTATTCTGACCCAGCTATATTTGGTAAAGTAGAAAAAAGTGTGTGTTATTCTTCTTACAGCTGGTTGTACTGTGATGGATCTTCTCATAGTTTCAGGTGGATATCAGGTGGATATCAGGTGGATATGAGGTGAGTACTTCTTACGAAGTCTGAGATAAGAAGGTCTGGAAAAGCAAGGTTCGGAAGGTGTGGAAATAGTAGGTGTAGTAATTATAATGTTGGATGTAATTCACCTCAGACCCATTCACTCAAGAGTACCATCAAACGGGATCAAGCTCGTATGACTTACCATCGAGAGCTACTACATTTGTACCATAGATATATAACAAAAAGTGACAAAACGTCATGATGGAAAGTTTTCTCTCGGGCCGTAGTCTGATTTATGTTCCCTATAAAAGTAAATTATAGGTTTCAGACGTGCAATTGAGAATCTGTGAGGGCTGTAAAACTGTGTTAAACGAGGTGCTGTAGTATCCATTGATGTAGTACTATTGATGTAGTACTATTGATGTAGTACTATTGTTTTTGCCCCCATAATAACCATTTCAACGGGGTATTCTTTTAGCAGGATAAACATGGACCTACTAAAACACTTTTCCCAATCAGCTTCTCTAGATTTCGGTCAAAGTAAGATTCTAGCTGGAGTAATTCCGGGGACTTATGACGTTAAGCATAAGGAACATTGGCACCATCTACAGACCTTGTGCAAGCTTCAACCGAACCAGGCAATAAAGATATGACCTTTTAATGAACTGGTTCTGTTATTAATACCAAAAATGGCTTTCCTCTAAATAGGTCACTGTTAAAGTGAAAGTGTTGTTTATGTTTATTATTGAATCCGGTAATGCTAATTAATTCACTCACCACAGCACTCTACCTCACATATTGACACTACTTTGGAATATATTGCCCCAAGAAATTCCATGGAAGGTGTAATGCAAATATAGAGAGAAACTGGTTTTGGAAGGACAAGTGTACATCTGACGGGATTTCCTATACTTCAAGTTTTAGGGTTAAGGCAACATAACAAGTGAGTAGCGATTCTGGCGGGGTCCGCGTCCGAACGAATTGTTATAACGGGGTACACTACACAACCCCGTGTCATAACAATTCCCTTAATTTCAAGCCAAAGTTTCAAGGAATCTCCAAAAAGTATCAAATCACTCAACTCCTCTCTATATAAAGCAAGCCAGTATGAAAGTTTATAAAAATTTCCAAACATTTGTAAAAATTTCGTGAAATATTTCGCCCTCCAACAACCCCAACTCCATAGTGGGCCCATCACTCAGACCGGGCCGCACTCTCCTACAATGTGCGTACTCCCAATGTGCATACTCTGATATCAATCTTCACATTCTTCATACACCTGGTCAAACCAGAAAAAAATTCAACAAGTCAAAGAAAAAAATCACACACACACGCAATGCCCACCACCGTTCAAACGTATACCAAGGACAAAAAGGTCGGAGAGGGTACGTATGCCGTGGTGTATGTGGGGAAACAGGTGAAGACCAATCGCAGAATCGCTACCAAAGAGATCAAAACAGGACTTTTCAAAGATGGTCTTGACATGTCTGCTATCCGTGAAGTGAAATACCTCAAAGAGCTCCGACACCCAAACGTGATTGAGTTGATTGACGTTTTCATGTCAAACGATAACAACTTGAACCTTGTGCTTGAGTTTTTGCCCTGTGATTTAGAGGTGCTCATCAAGGACCAAGCAATTGTGTTCAAATCTTCCGATATCAAGTCGTGGCTTCTCATGACTCTCCGTGGCTTACACCACTGCCACCGGAACTTCATTCTCCATCGAGACTTGAAGCCCAACAACTTACTTTTGGCCCCCGATGGCCAGCTCAAAATCGCCGATTTCGGTTTGGCGCGTGCTTTTGGAAATGCCAACGAGGATTTCACCCCTAAAGTCGTGACTCGCTGGTACCGTGCACCCGAGTTGCTTTTTGGCGCAAAACATTATACCGGAGCCGTAGATATCTGGGCTGTAGGGATCATCTTTGCTGAGCTCATGTTAAGAACGCCCTATCTCCCAGGAAAAGATGACATAGACCAGATCGAAGTCACGTTTAAAGCCTTGGGTACTCCCACCGAACAGGTGTGGCCCAATGTTTCCAACTTGCCCTTGTATAATGCCTTGCGTGTGTATCCGCTTCCGTCTCGCCAGGAGCTCCGGAACAGATTCAGTGCAGCCACTGAAAAGGCATTGGACTTGATGATTTCTATGACGCAATTGGATCCATCCCGGAGATGTGATCTGACCCTGGCGTTAATGAGTGATTATTTCACAGAAATGCCCTTGGCCACCCCACCACGGGACTTGCCCAGTAAGAACGATGGAAATGACGAAAAACGACGCAGGGTTGTGTGATGTGTTATTTTAGTTGAACTTGAAGGTACGCCACGTGTGCTGTAATGAGCATGAGATACTTTCTTGCGTTGCCACTTGTTCTGTTTATCTTTCATCCTTCGCTTAGACCCTAGCGTGGTTTTTTTTTCTGCTTATCCATACGGTTGCTCCTGCTTTTGCAGGTATGAAGAGCTTGTTTTTGGTGTTCATCAATCGTCAATATGTACAAGCAATTTTGGAAGGGTTTCCTTTGAGGTGGTCCCATCCTGAAGGACAGTGTTGCAATGATTGTGAAAAAAAAAGTCTCAGAAAATGATCGAGAATACGACTGACAGCACAAACACACTCATTCTTCCAATCCCACATATAAATAGCCTTATGAATTCCTGCTAAATGGAGACTCTTCAAGCCCAAAGAAATAGAACCAAATACCCAAATACATTCAAACTTCATCGTTATAAGGATACCCACTGTTATACATCTGTACCGTTTAGGCCTCGTCTAAATTATTCACCTGTGGTAGATGTCTCTGACGTACTCTGCAATGGCAAATGAAGAGGTCAACCCGGGGCTTTCTATTCCAATCATGTTGACAAACCCGGGGTATCCCTTTTCTTCGCTGATGTAAAAATCGCTGAACTTTTTCAAGCTCTCGGCCTGGGAGTACAATTTTGGCCGGAATCCAGAATAGGAAGGTTGGATTTCGTGCAATTTGATCAGCGGATAGTATGTCGTGATGGCAGCATGTGCGGCCTCGAGATTCTTCACCGTGACGTCATAATCCAAGCTGTAGGCGTCATCAATGGATTCGTCTGTCCACTCGAGGTCGGGCCCAAACCTGATTTGGCCTCCCAAGTCGAAAGTCATGTGTGTTCCCAAACCAGACGCGTTTGGTTGTGGGCATGGGTAGATCAAACGAGTGGTGATGTTTTTCAACTTCATGGGAGTATCTGGCACGTACGAGTAGTAGTTTCCCTTTGCAAATATACTGCGAAAGTGTCTGGGTGGCGGTAGAAGCATATTGGCGATTTTGGGGGCATGAAGGCCCGCACAATTGATGATATTCTCTGCAGAAACCGTGAAGCGTTCGCCCGACCCCATTTCAGTGCAATTAAGTACATATTCTCCATGGCCAGAGCGGTACTCCAAGCCGTCTACACGAGTATTTATAGCTAGGGTTCCGCCAGAGTTCTCAAACTGAGCCTGGAAGTATTGGGTGAGATGATGTGACGAGATTATCCCCGTAGTAGGCGACTCAAGGGCACCAAAATCGGCCCAGATCAACGGGTGCGTTTTCTTTGCCGTGGTCGAAGTTACATATCTTGTGGGCACGGACAAGTCCGACGCGTTCTGGCGAAGTTTGTCCAAGTACTCGCCCTCCGATTCTGTCTGAGCCACAACCCATTTTCCACATTGCCTATACGGCACAACATTTGGATCTAGTTTACGGTAGATCAATTCCTTGCCACGAACACAGAACCTGGCCTTAAGTGAGGTGGGTGGGTAATATAGCCCTGCATGAATGACCTCTGAGTTCCTGCTGGTGGTCTCCATTCCTAGCATCGAGTGTTGTTCCAAAAGAGCAATATTATTGGAATGAAGGTGCAGTAATTCACTGGCAACTGCTACTCCAACCACACCACCACCAATGACTATATGAGAGAAGTCAGCATATTGGCGCAGAAAAACAGAAAAGCTTCGTGTGAATGCGAGCATGTTTTTATGTATTTCTTTTTTTGGTCTGTTGTGGGTGTTTTGAATATTTGTTGAATTTTTGTGGCGATGTTTGCTGACAATAGTTAATGTTTGGTGACAATAGTTAATGTTTGGTGAGGCTGTCGGTGCTTATCGATAAGTGAAAAATGCGAACCATCATTTTAAGATGTGTTTATTAAGATGTCTGTTTATTAAGATCCCTATTATTTGAAGATCCCAAGTTTTGGATAATTATATTGTGGATTTTCACTAGCGGACTTTTTGAAATCAGTAAGGATGAGTTTATATTTATAATAAAAAAAGCCTTTTTGTTGTAACTGGTGTCGCTAGATTACTGCCTAAAACAGCTTAGTATGAGAAAAGTCACTGCGCTTCTTTCCCAGTAGTACTGTCAGTAGTACTGACCCCACTCTGAAGGTATGTTATAGCTTTGGCTGTTTTAATGGTATTGAATTCATTTCTGTGGCACCTTTTTGTTTTTATTTTTGTTTCTTCTTTTTCTCTATTTTTTATTGTCACGGAATGGACATGTTGCTAGGCCGTATACCAGTCCTTGTACTTTAACCATTGCTGCAAAACACTAGCAACATCTTCAGCACCTCGAAATTGATGAGACCTGAATATTTCATCACTTCGGTTTTTCAGCTCGGTTTTTTCTTTTTTTTTTTTTTTTTTTTTTTCTTTGTTTTGGAAAGCACACTTAAGACTATTCCAGCCTATTTTCGGGATTTGTGGTGATTTCTCTTTCTAATGCAATAAATATGACCATAAGAACTGCTCTTGGTGCCGCACTTATTGGTATACCATCACTGCATCTCCCACCCTCCTATTGAATATTCCTAAAAACTTATAACGTTATACTTTAGTTAGAGCTAGTCCAAAAGAGAATTCTTAAAATCTCTTTTTCTTCGCTGGTTAGAACCCGAGACTTATATGTTTTTTTTAAAGAAACTGTATTGAACTCTGTTTTCAAAAGGTTCCAAATTGGTTCTGCCGTATAGAAAATGTTTATAGCCGCATATTCAATAAGACTCGACACATAAAACTGAAACAGTAAAAATTTTCTGGCTTAACTATAAGCCCTTGGCTCAACATATCGTTTTATTTACCCAGTCCTTTTTAATTAGCTATCCAGAAAGAACGATGGAAGTAGCACTTCACTTTCTTTGTTTTCTCTGGACTGTTTAAGCATACCAAATAAGGTTGGACGTGTCTCATACGACGAAGTGTGTTTATCTTGAAGCTAACTTCATCAGGCGTAGGTGTCTTGGTTTTATAAATCCACAAATACTGGGCAATATTTCCTGAAAAAAAGTGAAAGTGGTGGCTTTCTTAATTTTTATAAAAAACCTCTTCTGCATAGGCAACTGAAGAAGATGTTGGAACATACTAAGGTTCGGATAGGGTAACGTGATCTACAGAGCGGATACGGTAAGGAGGAAGGTATAAGGCTCGGGAGAGCTGGATAACTTCATTATCCGTACTCTATCCAGATGTGTTTTCAGGTTTTTCTCTATATTTTTATAGTTTTTGTGTTGTTCTTATAGCGGCGTCCTGTAATACAATTTTTTCTTGAAAAAAAAAGGTTCTCTTCATTACTTTTTCTTATTTCTGGTGTATCTTTTTAATGGCTGCAACTAGTTTTTTTTGTCTTCCTTTTTTTTGTCTTCCTTTTTTTGTCTCGCGCCTTTTTTTTTTTTTCGCCTTAACATTTTTGAGTTCTCCGCATCTTTTTTTTTTTTTTAAAGAAACAATGCACCTCAACTATGGGAAACTGCAACGTCCGACAATTGTCCGATACATATAGTGATGTTTGTAGGCACCACGGTGTTACTAAGATTCTGTGCGAGTTTTTCAAGACCTTATCTAGCTGTTTCTAACTTTATTTTTCTTTTCTTTTAAAAAATAAGAATTTCAATGGCATAAATGTGACCTTTTCCAAAATCTCGGGAACACCTTTTTTTTAATCTGCGAGTTGTGGCTAAAAACAGTTTGCACAACGTGAGGGCACGTGGTCTAGTGGTATGATTCTCGCTTAGGGTGCGGGCGGTCCTGGGTTCGATTCCCAGCTTGCCCCTCATTGTTATTTTTGCTTCAAGCTTTTTTAGAGATAACCCCTCAAACAAACTTCTTTTTTTTTACCCGAAAGTCGTCATCATCTCATTTTGTTGGCACTCTGTGTGCTGAAAATTGGTAAATACTCTCGGGTCTAGGTCTGCATGTGGTTGTATCATGTGCGAATCCCCTCTACTTACATTAACCACTTGCCCCATTTGGACGTATCGCCGAACCTCATCACAAATTTCACTGTGCTCGGGTGACTCCATCACTGTGCGCCGGCAGAAACGAAGTCGCATTAGCTTTGACTAATCCAAGTTGCAGCTGTCGGGGAAACCACAGTATATATCGGCGTCGTTCTTTAAAAAAAATCCCATTGTTTGCCTTTATTTTTCCTTGCTTTTTCTTTACTTTTCTTAAGTTTCATCCGCTTCAAATTTCCTAACATTCATTCGTTGTGTTTTATTTATTTGTGTTTGTTTTCCTGCTGTTGGTGAATCGATAGTATAATATTTGCCAGACCTCCATAATACTCGCTTCAATCAGAGATCCAGATCGGTCCAATTCTGGCAAGGTGCTCCATCTTTTTTTTCCATTGTGATCTTAGCGTTCACGAAACAATTGAACAACTGAACAATCGAAAACCTCAACAATTGAAAACCTCAACAATTGAAAACCTCAACAAAGGATCCTTGAGTCCAAGCTCGGCCCATAAATTCTACAACTTTCATATAAGCATTTCATCTACTCCAGTTCATGTTCTGCTTTCGTTCCACATTATTCATTTTTCATCTTCGTATAAACTAAATGACGGCTTCAAAAATGACTTCTTCAAAATCACAAAACATTGCTCGTGGAAACCCATCCGAGAACATCGCTCCATCCCCAGAACTGAATATCTCCAGTGGTTCTCCTAATGACTATGAGAAACAATTACCGACTAACAACCACGTTCTCGGAGATAATGAGGACGATTCAGATATTGATAATGAAGACACAGAAAAAGATCCCATCGATGATACAAAGGTGGTCACCGCGCAAACTCTTGCCGATATTCCCGATGGTGGCTATGGCTGGTTTATCGTGGTGGCGTGCTTCTTGCTCAATTTCAATACGTGGGGTGCCAATTCCGGCTTTGCCATTTACCTCTCTACTTACTTAAATAAGGGAACGTTTCCAGGTGCAGATAAGTACGACTATGCGGCGATTGGTGGGATTACTTTTGGTTTAGGGCTTGTCTTTGCACCGGTAGTCAACTGGACCCAAGGAAAGTTAGGGATCAAGCCCACAGTGGTGATTGGTATGTGTTTCCAGTTTGCCGGGTTGATGATGGCATCCTTTGCAAAGAGGCTCTGGCAGTTATACGTGACACAAGGAGTTCTCCAGGCGTTTGGGTTGGCGTTCATGTCGATGCCTGCACAGTCGGTGTTACCCCAGTGGTTCAAGAGAAAACGGACGTTTGCTGCAGCAATTTCGGCTGCGGGCTCCGGCTGTGGGGGAGTCTTGTTTAATTTGGCCATGCAGAAAGTCATCGAGGTGCGCTCGGTGTCGTGGGCTTTAAGGGCACAATCCATAATCTGTTTTGGGCTCTCGTGGGTCTCCATAGCGCTCCTCCGAACTCGAATGGACGTCAAGGTGACGCTTTTCGACGCGCTGGTGTTGCGCACCACGGGGTTCTATATTGCCATCTTTTACGTGGTGTTCTGTATGTTCGGGTACGTTGTTGTGTTGTATAACATGGCCAACCTCACCACTTCTTTGGGTTATTCTGCTTACCAGGGCTCAATTTCCCTGGCCATGATCCAGGTGGGCTCAGTGGCCGGACGTCCCATTGTGGGCCGACTTTCCGATGAATTTGGTGCCATCACCGTGACTTGCGGTGCATATATGCTCTCTGCGGTATTCGTATTTGCCCTCTGGGTGCCGGCCAAGAATTACGCCATGGTACTTGTTTTCTGCATACTCCAAGGAAGCATAATGGGGCTGATTTTCGCTACGGTGGGCCCCATTTGCGCTAAGCTTTTTGGCTTGAGGCGTGTGAGTGTGTCGTTATGTATGCTCTGGATTTTCTTGGGTCTTTCGGGAATTGCTTCGCCTGTGGTGGGGCTTGCGTTAAAATCCGGGAGCTCTGGCTATGTTGGCTCGGGTCAGTACCTACATTGTTCGATCTTCTCTGGAGCATCATTTGTTGCGTGTTCCGCCACATTGCTTATCATGAGAGGCTACGTGATCCACCGGCACGAGGTTGCCGATGTGGATGCCGATCAAGGCCACATGCACATCCGGGTTCCATTCTGGGCACCATTGAAGTGTGCATTCAAGCCCATGGGAAAGATCTAGCGACTTTATTTTATGTGTTTATATTTATATTTATAGTGGATCATGGTTGCCATGGGGCATTCATATGGACAGGCCACAACGGGAAAGGTCCAGGGAATTATAATGATAAGAATAATAATAATAACATAAGAGTGTGAATCCCACAAATATTTGTCAGCTGAGGGGAAATCAACGTAAAATTTACTGTTTTAATGGTCAAAAGTCCTCTGCGTATTGGTGTGGTCTGGCATTCTTGAGTACGCATTTAATAACTATGGGTGAATGGATGTGGCGTCGCTTTTTCAATTTGGAAACATGAAATTACTCGAAAGCAAGAAGATATGAACTTGGAAAAACCCACTTCTGTCTTTGATACCAGCTATTACTCATTGTTTTTTGGTTTCTGTCGTGTTTTGGTCAACTGTGAGGAGAACAACTAGTCTGTATGAGTAAAAAAGATGGCATAATTTACTATGTCTATTCAATACGGGTAGATAAATTCCCCTAAAGAATCCTTTTTACGAGTTGGGTAGCTTTATAAACAGAGACCAGTGCCTCTGTTTTCTTCTATTCCTAGAAAATTCTTCCTCTGATGTTGCTGCTTTTGGGTTCCCTTGACAATGTTATGGTCTCGTATGAAGAGGAGAACTTGTCTGTAAAGACACGAAGAGTGATAAAATGTCTAATACATTTTCCTAAATCGCGATTTCTCAACCCGCAAATCGTATTCTCCTATATAAATTTGTGAATCCCGGTTTATTCTAACCTTTGGCAAAGTTAGTTGGTGATGGGTGGACAGATTCGATTGTCTATCACAACAAAACAATTTCCACCAACACACTCCAGGAAGAACAAAAACAATAATCCTACTAGCCCATATTAGCTGGATTAAATCAGAAAACTCTTGTTCAGTACGACTTGGCTTTGGCTTGAAGATCAGACCCTCTGTGCATAGTGGGTTTACCCCGTTATAAAACTACCCCGCCAATATCGTTATGTGAGTCCTTAATGAGTTTCCGACTTGTGAGGGGAAGCCCCCTTTTACTTTTCCCCAAAGCCAAAAATAACCCGAAATCACTATTATTATACTGACCCCAATTGTAAATTCATAATTCCGATGCAAAGATACAGTTTTTCCGACTTTTGTTTATTGGGGCTACTTCACCAGGTCTGACCAGTTTTCAGGAATGGATTTTATTGCTAGTTTTCACTACTAAGTTTAATAATATTCTTTCCATATGAACTAAATTGATGCCAAATCATTATGAAGTATCTCACAATCTTATTTTCGTTGAGCTCTTCTCAAATTAATTGACCTCTGAATGTAAATTCCCGTGGTGAGTATGTATTCATAAAAGCCCAACACACCCTTCATTTACTGCTATTGAAAACATACGTTCTTCTGATAATATTCCGGTTTTAGCGGTAAAGGGGGTCCTTTATGGTGATACGGCTTTAAAAGTGGTGGGGCTTTAAAAGTGGTGGGGCTTTAAAAGTGGCGGGGCTTTAAAAGTGGCGGGGCTTTAAAAGTGGCGGGGCTTAACAACTGAACTTTGAGCAACAGGGGGACTTTTGTATTGCAGAATTTATTTTTCAATCCACTGTTATTGAAGCCGTCATAGGAGAATGTAACGTGGCTAACTTTTAGATAAAGAAAAACGTTTGAATAAGTCTGACATTCAATAACATAGCAATATAAATCACCAGCTTTTCAAGACCATCGAATGTTCTTTAAATACACTAGCAGAGCACGAGTTAATCCACTAGCATCTGGACATGTGACCTAACTCAAAGCTGACCTGTTTTCGTACAGAAGCCGAAATAACTAGTACAGATATATTCACAGTTCCTTCCGAGAAACTCTTGCTCAGCCTTCCAGTCTAGAATTTATGGTTCAGTGTTATAATGACATCTAGTTGTACATTGTTCGGAGCATGCCATTGACGGGAATTAGTCCGAGAAACCAGATAATCTTTTTACATTGTTTCTTTCGTATATATATATATATATTGATAAGTATGGAAAATTCTCCGGAAAATCTCATCTTTCTGTGGTGAAATCACACCTTCCGAAAAAGCCAACAACTTACGATGGCAAATAAAATAAGCCAAAGAGAAGCTTTTCAAAGTCAATGGGGGAAAAGTTTCCAAACCAGAAACATCACAAAAACAATAGTAATGATAATAGTAATAGTAATAAAAAATAGGGTTGCTGTTTCTGCTGTTTGAAGAGCAAATTTGTGAACAAATGAATACATTCACCACTGGATCCTGGCTATTTTCTAAACTGAAAGCATTCTTAGCTTAAACAGCCAACTCCCCTAGAACATCATATACGGATATTTTGCCAGTGCGAGGACCTTACCTTGTTTGAATACTTGAGGCATTTAACTTGAAAGTGACAGGAAATTCCCTGGATTTTTCCTTCTGGTATGGAACTTCCCTGCAATTTTATCTTATTTTTTCACTGTATTAGATATTTTTCCTGGTGGCTTATTAATATTGGTCCTATAGTAAACCGTAAATTATCTATCATATTGGGAGTTCTCGTGGCTATAACGATTACTCATTTCCTCAAAACTCCCCCATTACTTTAGCCACTATCTTCTTTTAAAAACAAGTAAAAGTAAAAAATATCAAAATCAGTACAATAAAAACCCCTCCTTCACAGTCTGAAAGACTTATACCCTCGAAATCCTAAAAACTTGCTCCCCTTAAAAACAGCCTACTCATACCAACACCCCAATAAGCAGCGCATCTCGTGCTGTATGCCAGACCAGATGCACATATCATCTCGCTGGGCCCATATACAAAACCTACCAAACAAAGTCTGGCTATATCTGCAAAATACACCACATTCAATATCTGCAATAGATATACATATATCCATATACGTATCATAGGGGCAATCTTGAATAGGATAACTATCGTTAATAATGGACCCCCACACGGAGCCGGAGGCAAAAAGGCCGAAATTATCACCTCCCACTATGGCCGCACTGGGGCCTCTTCCTCAAAACTCCGATCCAGTGTCTGGGTCGCCAAAAGTCGCCACAGATAACACCCAAGAGGCGTTTCTTGGGCCTGTCATTGCCGAATTGAACACTTCAAGCGATTTCGGTGCTCCAATGAAAAAAGAAGCGGCGTTTTTGCCGCAAACACCTGACCTGGTTCTTGCGGGTGCACCAGCCCTTCCTACCAATGACTCAACCACATACCCCACCCACCCCAATAGCCACACGCCGTCGGTTCTGGGGTCTTTTTCTAGTGGGATGGCCTCTCCTATTCGTAAAGATGATCATGATGCCAATTTGCCCGAGCTACTGCCGATTGCTGCTGCCATATCTACCCCATCTGTTTCTCTGTCGCATTCTCTGATGCATTCTCTGGCAGTGCCCAGTTTTCAAGACCAACCTAAACCACAACCGCCTCTTATAACCCTGGCTCTGCCTCCTTCAAGGCCACAGTTCACACAGCTGCCATTGACGACGGCTTCTGCGCCTCCAAATGCAATTCAGTCCCCTCCAAATGCGGTTCTGGTGGTAAACACAGGGCCTCCGCAGCCCCATACTTTAGTTGTCAAAACGGAAGCACCATCGGGTAGTATACCGGCCCAGAAACCCTCGAATCCCACTTTAAATAAACCACAAACTTTTTCCGACTCTCATAAGCGCCGACTCGTGGTTATTGACCACCTCACTGCGGAATTCGTGGACTTTCTCGAGGGACTCAGAAACGACACCAATGATACCGTCACAGAAACTTCTTTGGCAGGTGTGTCGTCCTTGGAAACTCTGACCTTCGACCAGCTACATTTCTGCATCGCGCTCAATGACTCGTGCGAAGAGTCTTTTGAAAAACTACGGTGTTTCCTTCATGAAGACCCCCAAATTATCCAAAACGCGTCTAAAGTATCGCTACATTTCGACTTCTCCGCAAAGTGCAATTGGACTCTGGCACCAGAGCCTCTAAAGACCTCATACACACTGCTACTAGATAAGTTTGAGAAAACTTGTGCACAAAAAGTGGTGCAGTGCTCCTTCATCAATAAATATAGTCCTGTCACTGGACTGCCAGTCGAGCAGGACGACTTGGCCCAGATAAACAAAGATATTCACGGGGAAATCAGCCGCTGGCACAACCTCGAGGTGCTTGACTATGGGCGCAGCTGTCTCCGAGTCGTTTCGGGGGTCAAGTTCCCCGAGTCGCTCCGGGCATTGAATTTAGGAGGTGGACATTCGCTCGAGGCTCTCACAGGGGTGAAACTCCCCAGCCAGTTGCGTTCTTTGGACGTGTCTCACAACTTGGTTTCTTCCACCGACTACGTGGTATACCCTTCTACGCTCGAGGTGCTTAATTTACGTGACAACCGTATCTACTTCATGAATAATGTGGAGTTCCCGGTGCTGCTCAAACACCTCGACCTTTCACAGAACCGCATCGATAACTTGAAGAGTGTGGTATTCCCACGCAACTTGAAGTCGCTTCTGATATCAAATAACCCTATCGAATGTATCAAGGGAGTCCGGTTCCCGGAGTCCATCGAGTACTTGGATGCGTCGTGTCTCCCAAATGAGTCAATGACCGGCATCAAGTTCCCGGACCACACGCGGTCTCTCAACCTACAATCATCCATGACCAACACGCGAGGCTTAAAACTACCACCAAACGTGGAGAACTTGAACATGGCATGTGACGGAGTTAATAGTATCAACCCGTTGAAGCTCCCCAACTCGATCCAACAACTTTACTTGGCACACAACAATATCAAAACCCTAAACAAAGTGGCGTTCCCAACAGCAATCCGTGAGATTTATTTGGGCAACAATATGATCACCACTTTGAAAAATGTCCAGTTTCCTCCCACACTTGAGGTGTTGGACATGACCATGGACCCACACAATGACGAAAACGAAAAGTATGTGACATCGTTGAAAGACGTGTTTTTCCCCGCAAACCTACGTGTTTTACGTCTAGGCTATCATCTGATCAAGACCATCGAGGCAGTGGATTTCCCTTATGGGTTAGAGGAATTGGGTCTCCAATACAACGATCTCCGGGTGTTCCGCAACGTGAAGTTTGGACCTCGTCTACACACGTTGGATCTCTCGGGAAACCAGGAGCTCGTGAGTTTGGACAACGTGTTTTTCCCCGAGTCGCTACGTGACTTGAGGTTACCGTCGCTTGTGTTGAACAGTCTCCCCGGGGTGCTCGTGGAACGGGCCAACAACCACCAGTTGAAACTCTCCAAGTCGTTGCCATACACTATATAGAACGGTTTAAATATACAAGTGGGAAATAAAATGCAGAGGGCGCTTCAGCGACTTTAATCCTCCTCCTCCTCATCGGAAGTATCCTTGTCCTCGGCCTCCTTTCTCTCCAAAAGAGCCTGCAACTCTGCATCCTCGGTGGCGGTGACGGCCTTAGGGGCCATGGTGATTTTAAGGTTTCCTCCGGCAGCCTCGATGGAAGCAGCAACCTTCTCAATAGCACGCTCCAACAACGCCACACCCTGGTTCTTGTCCAAGGCCTGGGTGGAAATCACGTATAATGGGGCAGCTACCAACTTGGCCTTAACCTGCATTTGCTCGGTGGACTCAGCCTCAGCTGCCTTCAATGCCGTCTTGATGGCGTCGATTCCCTCGTAGGCAAAACAAGACACCTCCACGTCCGCACGCACCTTGATGGCCTGCGGCGTCAATCTGCGGCTGATGTACAATTTGAGCTCTTCCAAAATTTCGGGCGAAGGAGCCTCCACATCGGCGAAAATCGAAGGGTCAGTGATCAGCAACTTGAAGGCATCATATGCGTGGCCGTACTTACGCAGCAATGGCCAGCCCACCGTCACGTACAACTCTTCCAAAGATACGTTGTATTTCTCTGCGCAGTGTCTCAAGATGGAGTGTACGGCCTTGGACTTATTGTAACGTTCATCACACTTGACGATATCCTCCGCAGATACTCTACGCTTGGACAAATCAATGTATCCCTTTTCCTTGTCGACTCTCAAGACCACGGCAACCTCGTTCTTTCCCACACGGATCAACTTCTGAATGGACCGGATTCTTCTTCTGGACAACTCACTCAAAAGCACCATTCCCTCGATATTGTCGTACTCAAGCAACTTGACATATGCTCCCATCTCGGCAATCTCTTGCACGTTGACCATCACCACTTCATCCACCTCGGGATACTTATTCTCGTAAAATCGGCAGTTAGAACTACTCATTGTTGATATTATCTTTGTATGTATGTTAGATACGGGGTCTTTTTTTTCTTTCAAGGTGCACTTCTCACCTCTGCCTAGCACAATGCACAAAAGATTTTTTCACACGCGGGGCGCGCACGACTCTGGCTACAATTTGTTAGGATGCGCACTTTAAGTGGTTGGTGGGATGGCAGTTTACGACCATTGCCAAAAGGGTGGGAGGAGGGATTTGGGGGTTTTGGGGATTTGGGGATTCGTAATTCGTGGATTTTTTTCGGCTCCATTCTTCTGGATCGTGAGATAGTTTTAGTATTTAGCTCAGCGGTGGGGTGAAGGGATTTCGTTAGATATCTCTCCCATCGAAATGAGACCGACTGTATATGGGCCGTGGCACAGGTAGTGCCAGAGTTTAGAGTCTGGGGACCCTTGAAGTAAAGTTGAGGTTTTTCTATGTGTGTTATTTCTGACAAGTTTGGAGTTTCTTATCTTTAGTGTTGTTCCGGGCACCGATATGTCTTGGGGCTATCATTATGGTGTGGTGCGCGCACTGTTAATTACCAGAGAGATGAAGAATTTCTTCTTTCCTTTAGGGAGCATTCTTTCCCATTGTTTCCTTCTATAGTGGCTTCTCCCCATTTCGCTTTTTATGAACACTGTTCATAGGGATGATGGGATACTTGCCTGTATGTTTATGTCGAGTATATCGTGATTTTTGAAAGGAATGTGTGGACTTCCTTTTTTTTTTGGTTGTCTGAAGCATCCAAAATTTCTGATGATTTTATTTCTTATTTCACAGTAGAGAAGCTTTCAAATATCATAGTGTTTGACTAATTTCTTAGGGCTCGCATGGATTTTCCGAAACGCATAATCCATT
Organism: Metschnikowia lachancei; assembly: GCA_030572615.1. Lineage (NCBI taxonomy): Eukaryota > Fungi > Ascomycota > Pichiomycetes > Serinales > Metschnikowiaceae > Metschnikowia > Metschnikowia lachancei. Next base: position 21,683 of record JAJMAK010000144.1, read on the forward strand.
CTCAGCGATGTGGGAGACTGGTTGCTTTTATAATTCCTGGTCTCTTGAAGAAAAGATCTATCATCACCTCCAGAACAATCCATGTGGTGGTACTTCCAAGATTTAACCCCTACAACTGTATATGTTAAGGACCTCATATTAGCCTCCGAATAATAATGGTTGCCTCTTTGGGATGTTTGCTGGTTCAAAAGTTACCCGGTTCTCCATTAGTAATATTCTTTTTATTTGCTATTCATGACTTCCTGTCGCCAACTCTTTATTTCCAAAGCTTGTAAAACTGCCAGTTACATGTCTGGCTAGTTTATTCCTATTGTCATGATATAGCCACCACCTAAGTCATAACACGTAAGTCATTACCAAGTAAGTCATTACCAAGTAAGTCATTACCAAGTAAGTCATTACCAAGTAAGTCATTACCACGTGAGTCATTACCACGTGAGTCATTACTACATTCCATGGATTCTTTTACTGGTACTTACAATGGCTAGATACAACACCAAACTCAATTCACCACCCATTAGCGTATTTATTATCACCACGACACCTATAGACTCTTCTATACTTTCTTTTGGCAATACTTACAAGCCCCCTTTCCATCAGTATTTTAATTCGTGGAAAGAATTTCAATACAGTTTTTAAAAAAAAATGACACTACTTCATTGTAATTCAAGTCATAACTTACTTTTTGATGCCATTAAAACTGCGGAAGGATCTACTGTTGTATGGAAGCAATCTCATGTGAACAGAAAGACGTAGGCTTTAGAGGTATAAAGGAGTGAGACTCAAGGGCTAGGAATGCTATAAAATAAAAATATACCCATGAAATAAAACTTTCTCTGAATTCGTCCAATGTACTTGGACAGCCCATTAGAAAAAACCATTCCACCTCCGATATTCCAAATGTATTTCAAAGTACACATGAAAAAAGGTATCAAGAGGCATTTCCACACTTGGGCTATATGAATGCTTCAACAAAAAAATTGACGAATCATTTTCTTCTCCAAATACCATACATCCTCTATTGGTCATTTTTCTCCTCTTTGTTTGTTTTTCTTTGTTTTTTCTCCTCTTTGTTTTTCTTCGTTTTGTTTTTCTTCGCAGTTGCACGTTTCGCAATTGCAACCGTTCCTACACCCTTCATTTGCAATACGAACCTCGAAAAAATATTCCTCATTTCTTTCTAATTTCGTCAACGCAAAAACTTCAAAACTTCTTTAAAACTCTTAAAGCCTTGCCTCATTATTTGCATTCACTTGTAATGACTGATTTCCAGGTTTATAAAGGTACCAACTTTTACGTGCCTGCTCGATACAAGATTCAAGAGGTATTGGGCCGAGGCTCTTATGGCGTGGTGTGTGTTGCAATCGACACAAAGTCACTGGAGCCAGTGAAACTTGCCGTCAAGAAAATCTGTAAGATTTTACTGAAGGAAATCTTGCTCCGTCGGGCCATCCGGGAATTGAAGCTCATGCGGTTTTTCCGGGGCCACAGAAACGTATGTATTATTACTGTTTCAGGAAGGTTGGACGTTTCCACCTCTTGAGACCCAATCCTACAATTTGATCCTTCCTGGGTATCTCCTCGATCCTGGTATATTTGTGGAGGTGAAATTCACCATTTTTTTTTATGGTTGTATCATTGGATAGTTTAACGATTATTGGGTATGGCCCAAGCCTTTTGGAGTGTAAACATACCACCATCCAACTACAATCACTAACCTTCTAGATTGTCTCCCTTATTGACGTGTACTTCATCACACTATCTCCATACGAAGGCCTCTATTGTTTCCAGGAACATATGGACTACGATCTTGCCCGTGTGCTCTATTCAGTTGTGCAGTTTCTGGAGTTTCACATCCGCAACTTCCTCTACCAGATTTTATGTGGTGTCAAGTACATTCATCTGGCCAACGTTGTGCATCGGGATCTCAAGCCCGGGAATATTTTGGTGAGCTCTCGGGGGATTCTAAAGATCTGTGATTTTGGCCTTGCGCGGGCCATCTCAGTGACACCTTCAAACCACTCAGAAGAGCCAATCACCAACTACGTGGCCACAAGGTGGTATCGAGCACCCGAGTTGATTCTTAGATCAACACACTATGGAAAAGAAGTGGATATGTGGGCCGTTGGGTGTATTTTGGGCGAGCTCTACGGGCGCCAGCCATTAATGCCCGGAAAAAGCCTGGTGCACCAACTTCATGAAATTATCAAATATTTAGGTAGCCCGCCTCCCCATATTAGTATTCGGAAAGACTGGAATATGCCCGGGGGAATGAGGTCCCCGGTTTCATGGTCTTCAGTCTACCCTTTTGCCTCTGCCGATAGCTTAGATTTGCTAGGCCAGCTTTTAAGGTGGGAGCCCACGGCACGACTCAGTGCGGACCAGACCATTGCACATACATACTTTACCAAGACCCGAGATGTCGCGTGTGAGCCAGTCGCCAGGATGGTTTTTAAGTTTGGAAAGGAGGAGCACGAAAGTGACTTGGCCAAATTACATGCCTTGTTGAAAGAAGAGGTTGCTGCGTTCCAGACCGAGCGAAGCAAACGATGTGAGTAGGTTATGTAGATGATGTACTGAGCTGGAAGAAAAATGGTCAACCAAATGACTGATTTATAAAAGAAAAAATACAGGGAAAATAAAAGAGTAGTGAGCTTTAATTGAAGTGTTGAGGGTGTGTTTTTTTAAAGATATTGCTTTTATTCTATGGGGAGATTGTGGGGTATCTTCTATTTTTTGCACCCATGCAACTTGTCTGGCTGAGCCACTGGGCCACTGGACCATGGGCCTTGGGGCACTACAATGAGCCTGGCCACAGGATTTCGAAACCACGGGTCATTCTTTTACTTGATGAACTTCGGATATTTGTATTGATAGTTCCTTAAAGTCCAGGTCATCGTACTGTGGTTTTTGAAAGCTTCTAACATGCCCATGGTCATGTAGATCAAATCCTTTCTTAGGGTTTAAAATAATATGCTCAGTTTCTTTATCATTATCTCTCTTTACCGAGTTCTATAAAATTCCCCACAATATCCCACAATATCCCACCATGCCTAGTCTAGCCTAGTCTGCCCTGGCCTGGCCTCAAGCCATTTTCTAACATATAAACCACAGCAGCATATGACATATTCATGCCGTTATTCTGCATATTTCAAGTTTTCCCATTCATCATTTTCCTCATTTTCCTCATTTTTCTCTATTTTGCTTCAATTCTATCTCCTAAAAATGGTTTATGTGTAAGTGTGTGTGTGTTGGGAAAGCCACATCTTTTTCATGGGGCCCATAGGTCCTCGGTCCGTGCAACGCACTCCACTACCTCACACACCGGGTGTGTACGAGCCTGGCCTATAACTGTGCAACCGTGTGATAGGCTGCAAAATAATAATCCTAAAAATAGACACTGAATTGCAAATGATTAAGCCGACTTTCTATGAAATTTATCATATGGGACACACTTAATCGGGGTTGAAAATCTTGGTTCAGGAGAGACATCCTAGAAACCGTGTAGTATAAATGGAAAAGAAACTTGACCCTCACCTTCTTATATCCAATCTTTCTTATATCCAATCTGCTATATATTTCCCACAGTCAGTGAGAAGCACCCAAAACACTCGGAAAATCAAAAATAAGAAAATGCCTGTTGAGCATCCAAATCTCGAAATCCTTGGTTTCACCGTTAACTATGACGACGGCACTACATACGAAGTTCCTGTAAAGGGAACCGACTCTATAGAGATTAAAATCCCTGAAGATACCACCTATCAAATGACTATCCATTTCAAGGTCAAGCAGAAGAACTTGGTGGGGTTAAAATATAAGCAAGAAGTGTGGGCATATGGCATGGTGGTTCGCTGTAGAGAGGTGGACATCGGTGATGAGTTCTTGCCCAGTGATACGCCTTACCTAGTGACGTTTGCCAAGGATACTACTCCCAAAGGGATGATGCTCCGTGGTGATTATAACTGTACTTCTACATACTATGCGGAAGACGGCGAGTTGTTTCAGTCCCCGTGGAAGTTGAGTGTTACCAGAAAATAACCATGGTATAGATATATGAAGTTATATTCAATGATTTTGTTCTTATTACTGGAATGTCAGAGATTTATTTCAATGTATTATAACAGTCTGAGTAACAGTAGAAGAAGATGATGAAGTGCACCACGTGGGTAAGTATAGAGCTTATATCTACCTATTTCATATCTCATAGCTGAATGTGAGTAAAAACAGTAAGGTTTAGATACTTTGAACTGAGCCATTGGAAGTTGAGTTTTAAGTGGTGGCGTTTTTCTTGTTTACCTGAGGCTTCTCAACATGTAGTAATACACCATAAACTTGCTTCCCTATCCAAGGAGAGGTAGCTGTAAACCAAACAAAAGGAAACACTATTAGTAGATTCTTTAATCTCTATAGACCAAATAGTCAACAAACAACCCGAAATGGTGGAATCATACAGCATAAAATTATTTACGTTGACTTTTTTAATCCATAAGTGTTTAAAAACTTCATAGTCTTATCTTTTATCTTTAACAACCTCACAATTCAAAATCACAAATTTGTGGCTAAAAAATCAAAATATGCAATCAAGAGTAAAAAACTCACCCATTTTGCCTAAATACACCCGAAGATATCAAACCAAGTGTATTGAAAGAAAAAAATTAATGGTACGTCTTTTTCTGCCAACATCACTATTTTGTCTTATATTGGGTCGCAACTCGCTTGGTCCATATTCTCACCCTGCAATATTGCATGCAGCGTAGACAGAACCTGGCCAAGTGTTAGGGAGATGCTGGAGCTTTTCTTCATGAGCTATCTTATAAAAATAATCCCATCGTAAAGAAGTTTCTTATTCCTTTTTTCTAGATAACCGCTGGTTACTCAAAATCTCTAGTGGTAATTTGTCGAGTTTTGTAGAATCGTTATATCCAGTGCCTCTGTATACCCCACACCTGAAAAGTGGCCTTGGTACGTTGTGATGACTCCCCGCACCCTTTTTTCCTCGTGCCCAAATCCGTAAAACCAGGCAAACAGGAAAGTAGTAAAAAACAGAAAGGAGGGTAACTTTCGCACATGGCATAGATAGGCATTCTTATCCATCGCACCCTCGACCACAACTTTTTCTTTTTTTCTTATTTGCTGCTTTCTTTCTTATCTGCTGGTTTCTTTCTTATTTGCTGCTTTTTTGCTGCTTTGTCGTTTCTCCACATTTTTCTGTATGGCCCTTTTAGATCCAAACAGAAAGAGAACGAAAGAAGGTTAGCAACAAACCATTGACTAGAATATTTTAGAATTCACCCAAAGAGAGTTCCGCTTGGTTTTGGTTTTGGTTTTGTCTTATTTGGTTTAGTTTGATTTGATTCCTTTTTTTCTTTATTTTGGTTCACTGGTCCCTCTGATGCTGACACGCCCAGCCTCTCATTCAGGATCGTGGTATTCTGATGATCGCACAACTCTTGAACATCAGGTATTGAAGTTACTTGCACGTGCGCCAACGCAGAAAAATGGCGCGAGGATTTTATTAGGCCCTCATGCTGGGTACACTTACTGCGGCGAGCGGTTGGCTGAGGCTTATGGAGTGTGGGACTGTAAAGCTGCTTCCCGGGTGTTCATCCTCGGCCCGTCCCACCACGTGTACTTTAAGGATACGGCACTCTTATCCGCGCATGCCTTCTACGACACGCCGGTTGGGAAGGTCCCTGTAGACACCGAGGTGTGTGAGCATTTGGTGGCGCTGGCACTGGAACTTTTTGAGTATATGAGCGAATCCGTAGATGAGGACGAACACCTGTTTGAGATGCACTTACCCTTCTTGGTGGAGCGTTGCCGTGCCGAGAACGTGGAGGTGCCACCAATCATCCCTGTTATGATTTCCGGGCTTTCATTCCGGGCACGGCGGGCCGTGGTCGATGCTTTGGTTCCTTACTTCGCTGATAAGAACACTACTTTTGTCGTGCTGTCGGACTTCTGCCACTGGGGCCGCCGGTTTTCCTACACGGCATATGTGCCCGATCTGCAGTTGGCGCTGCTCACACAATATAAAAGTTCCCCTGACCGGAAAACACCCATCTACCGTTCCATAGAGTACTTGGACCGCACAGCAATGTTGACTGCGTCAACAGGCTCTGTGGCTAAATGGGATGCGTACATTGAAACCACAGCTAACACAATCTGCGGCCAGAAACCGATCGCTATTGTGTTGCTGCTATTAGAGAAATATAGGGACACTAAGGACATTTCCTCAACAGATGGAGAGACTTTTCAGTGGCTTGGATACTCGCAAAGTAGTAGGGCAGTATCGGCGAATGACTCCAGTGTGTCATACGCGGCAGGCTACGTTTTACTTAAATGATTATTCTAGGGGTATCTGAGAAAAGATGTTCTTGCCTGGTTAATCAATGGATTTTCTTGAACCATCTCGTGCTACATTCGAATTACCTGTTGCGTATTAACAAGCAGAAGAACCAGATTTCGAGGTGGTTAAATTAGCACATGTATATGGGGTCAATTTTATGAAAGAAAGAAGGTTAGTATATTCCAACTTTGATATTTCTTTTACTTTTTTGCCATTGATTTTTTGTTGTTCATTACACTGTTTGAGTTTATTGACACACTAGATAGTGTTACCTCGCGAAAGTGCAATAAGTGTAGGTATAGAAAAGGAAGAATAAAAAAAAAAACCCCTCTTTCTAAAAAAACGAAGTCCTTCTGCAAGACAAATAGACTACGGTTTTGCTTAAAGGAACTTCAGGAACAGTGCGTTGCTCGGCCCGCAACACTCATAACCGTGCGGCCTCAGATCGCCTTCATAGAAAGCGAGGCTCCTCAGACCAGAAAGGAAAGCCTTGATAGATAAATTCTTTCCACAAAATAACACACCATTTCGGTAGTCCGGATCCGCTTTCTCCCTGTGATTCAAGTCAAGAAGCATTCTCATAGAATAAAGCTGGCAAATAGACGTGTGACCTCTAGATACGTTTGATAATGGACTCAAAGTATTTTGCCAAGTGCAAGGCGTCGGAACTTCGGGCCGAGCTCGAGCAGGCGAAAAAAAAGCTGAAGCCACAACAACGAGTAAAGGTGGTATTGAAAAAGGTCATGGCCAACATCATTCTCAACAGACCGGAATTGGTGCTCTTGATGGACGATATCATTCATCTCATGGTTCTTGACGATTATGAGGTGCGCAGGCTCTGCTGCCACTATATCACGCACTATGCCGAGCTGGATCCCAACGGAGCAGCTTCAGCATTAGATTTCTTTTCGAGATTCTTGCGGGACCTTGACCCGATGGTCCGGGCCTTGGCGATTAAAACGGTGTCGGGTGTGGCGTTGCCCTCGTTCGTGGCACTTGCATTCAAGTGGGTGCTGGTGTTACTTGGAGATAAAAACCCACATGTCCGCACCACTGCTGCATTCAGCGTGGCTAGATTATACCAGTTTGATCCAAAAACTACTATATCGCATCAGTTGATAGAATTATTGAACGAGTTGCTCTACGACGAGAACCAAATGGTGGTCGCGAATGCGCTTGCAGCGTTGAGTTCCATCACTGAGACTTCGGGCTCCATGAATCTCAACATAAACAAGGACCATCTGCTTGCGCTTATGCATGACGCTGGGGCTGCCAACGAGTGGCGCCAGGTATATTTGCTTAATGCGCTCATGTCGTATCTCCCGAAAACAAGCCAGGATGCACTTGACGTGTTGGAAGCGGTGTTGCCGTCATTGATGCATGAAAACTCCGCAGTCGTGCTCAATGGTGTGAAGGTCATTTTGTACTTGAGCAACTATATCGATTCACCTGAGATTGTCGTGCCTAACCTTCCCACAAAGTTGGGTACGGTGCTCGTGTCGTTGCTCTCGAAGCCCCCCGAACTTCAGTTCTTAGTGCTCCGGAACATGACATTGCTTCTTCTAGGAAAGAATTATTTGATAAACGTCGATGTCGAGCTGTTCTTCTGGAACTTCGACGACCCTATCTATATCAAGGACACCAAGCTCGAGATCATTTATCTCCTTGCGAACGAAAGCAACATTGGTGTCGTGTTTCGCGAATTGGAGGAGTACGCCACCGAGGTCGACAGCAAGATGGCCCGTAAAGCGATCCGAGCGTTCGGAAACCTAGCACTCAAATCAGAGTCAGCTGCCGCAAGTTGTGTTGATATCTTGCTCGACTTGATATCGAATGATATCCCTTATATCGTGCAAGAGTCATGTATGGTGATCAAGAACATTATACGGAAATATCCCGGAAAATTCGATATACTTTTGACCACCATTGTTCAGCACTACAAACTGATGGAGGAGGCTGATGCCAAGCTTGCAATAACGTGGATGGTTGGACAGTTTCCAGAGAAAATCACCAACGTGGATGCTATCCTCGAGTATCTCATTAGCTCGTTCAATGAAGAACCGCTTGAGGTCCAATATGCCATGATAACCGCTGTTGTGAAATACTACGTACAGTTTCCTGTGAAGGGAGAACCGCTAGTGCTCAATGTGTTGAAGTGGGCAACAGAAGAAACCGACAACCCAGATTTGAGAGACCGTGGCTATTTCTACTGGCGCTTGATCACAAACCAACTGAATGAAGGGACAGATACCGAGTTCCAAAAGCGTACGAAGGAGATTGTTATCAACATGAATCCCGAGATAAACTCACAAAACGACAAGATTGACCCTGCTATTCTTGAGGAGCTTGAACTCAACATTGGTTCTCTCGCTTCCATCTACTTAAAGTCTGTGAGGCACGTTTTTAGGTTAGCAAAAAGAAGACTGCTTCCACAGTCACCTGCTCTACAACCACGGAGGAAAGCAGAGTTGTCATACCATGTTAACTCTGCAACTCTGCAACCAATAGAGAGACCACCAAGAAGGGATCATCAAGTTAAGTCATTGCCTCGTATCAATAGGAATCCAAGTCTGAGTAGTTTTGGAACAACCTCGTCCTTTGCATCCCAAGAAAAGCCCAAAAAAGAGAGTTTTGGCCAGAAGCTTTCTAGGAAGGCCTCTGTCATCACTCGGAAAAAGAGCATGAAATATTAAACCTCCTGGTTTTCTTGTTTGATTTCCGTAAGTTTCATCTTGGCTTTTTTGACTGCGACGATTTGGATATCTGGAGAGAACTTGACAATATTTTCTCCCTCTGCGATGGTCTCTGTATCTATCAATGGCATATTTGGCTCTGGTCCGTCTGGAACAGAGTTCTTCAATTCTTCTGATGCAACCCCCAACAAAGTACCAAGGATGATGATGGCTCCTGGTTTGGACATCACAAGCATATTTTCTTTGCAAAACGTTCCCGCAACACACAGCGGACATCCCCATGAACATTCACAGTCACGTACTCTTTCATAAGTTGCACATATAATTTCGTCAATATACTCAAAAGTTTTGCCCGACATTCCTGTCCCTTGCTCTCCGCCTTTGGAATCATGAAAGATAAGCCGCGCCGGTCTTTTTCTGGCGGACTGTCTTTTGGCGAATTCTTTCTCTGGAGCCTTGCATTCCGTCGAAATCTCCGAGTCTGTGCCATTGGGAGTAAAACGGGCATTCGGATTTGTTGTCGCACCGCCAGCTATGTACAAGGGAAGCACATTCATGATGGCATGCTGTGCTGCGTGGATTCCTCCGGCAGGATTGAGAGATTTTTCCTTGATGATCTCGATTGCTTTGGACGGGATATCGATCCAGAAACCTTTGGACTTGAGTATCACTGGTGGATTCTTTACTTCCACAGCCTCTAAGATCTCGCTTTTGCGGTTCACTTTGAAATATCCAAAAACTATTATTGTGGTCTGAATCTTTCCATAAAATACGGGAATATCTGTAGGTGAGTTGGCTTTGGAGATATTAAGTTGTTTCACTAACTCAATCTCCAAGGGGTCGACATCGGAAAAGTCCCGCTGCAGAGTGGTCCAGGTAACTTTTACCCTTTCGACTTTGGCATACCTACCTTCGGTGTTAAAATCCTTCACGAGATAAGGATATCCTTGGTGTAAGAAGATTCCACCTTCATACAACGTGAAGCTTGTTCGCAGCTCCTCCACTTCCTCTATAACGACATTTCTGTTGTCAGTGATATCTACAACCGCGTACATGGTTTGCTCTATTGCCCTAAGAGAAACCTTTTCAGCAGGCCACGGCAAGTATCGTGGATCGGTGCGATAAAAACCCTTTTTGTCCTGATATAACTTTTCGATACAAAGGTCCTTGAACTTTTGCAAAGCATTGGGGTCTTGCCTGATACAAAACCATTTGCTGTCGATGTCCAATGCCAAAGGCCATTCAAATGCAGCACATTGCAAATGCATAGACATCACCAACTTGTTCAGACTGCCATCTAAAAACCCATCAATACATAGATCTTCGTAGGTTTTATCGCAAAGCTCATGGGAATTTTTGAGGTAGTGTCTATCTACGGGGTTGGACCCACACACTAAAATAGCCAAGCTACCCTTAGAAGATTTTCCCCTACCGGCTCTGCCGAACTGCTGATGTAGATTCAGCTTCAGAATGGGAAACCCACACGATATGACAACATCCAAATCGGACAAGTCGATTCCGAGCTCTAAAGCATTTGTAGCAACAATTGCACGTAGGTGACCCAGGAACATCTTATGTTCGATAGCCCGTCGGTCAGCTTTACTGTATCCTCCTCTATACGCCATGATATCATGTTCACTTAGTGAGCACCATTCGGGGTGCTTCTTTTCGGATATAAGTGTCTTGGCCTCTTTGATCAAGAGTTCACACACGGCCCTCATGGGACAGAAGACAATCACTTTAATGGTGGGGAGTGACGAGAGGAGGTGGACAAGGATTTTTGCCAGCTCAGCCACGATGTTTTCTCGGGGAAGAAACGCCGATTGAATAGGTGTTTTCAACGAAGTAGCCGAACGCAATTGTGCCTGGGGCAATTCTCGTTGTCCCTTCTTGTTCATCAACACAGGAGGCTCCCAGATAACCATTTTTTTCTCTGTGCTGGGGCTTCCATCTTCAAAAACATGGAGAACTTCATTTGAGTGTGGAATAGCACAAAGGGTCCGAAAATGAGTCTCTGGATTATCAATGGTGGCAGAGCATGATATGTAGAGAGGCACCGAGTCGCTTAAGCTGATTGTGGAACGAAGACGATTCAACCGCGCCATCACATAAGACACATGTATACCAAATGTGCCTTTATATACATGTAACTCATCCATTATGACAAACTTGAGGTTGAAGAGAAACTCCAGCCAGCCCCGGCCACTCCCTAGTTCCTCGGATGCTTGGTTCGGGAGAATGGCGGCATGTATTGCATCTGGATTGGTGAAAATGATGTCAGCGAAGTTCCTGATATAGCCTCTACTTTTAGCAGGGGTATCGCCATCATACGTATCCACAATAATCTTTCTTTTGTTTTGTGGAAGATGTGATATGAGTTCTTTGAGGTGTCTCATCTGATCCTGAGCGAGGGCTTTCGTGGGGAAGATAAGCATGGCGGTAGTAGAACGCTTATTTGTATTTTCATTGGTATCACGGTCACGGAGAATCTCGTTGAGAATCGGGAGCTGATATATGAACGATTTTCCCGAACTGGTGGACGTCGATACGATCACATGTTTTCTATCGTTGATAATAGCTGAAAGGGATTTTGCCTGGTGCAAATATAGACCTCCTTCGACTGCGTCTACGCCCTTATAATTCCAAAGAGCATCTATTAAATCAGGGTGGAGAAGACCAGAATCTACTGGCTCCAAGCGTGCGGATCGAGCTTCGGTAAGGGTATAAACATTTCTGATCTGATCTTTGTATAATGGTCTCTTTTTGAGAGCGAGAAGCATTTCTTCAACCGGTGGTTTTACTGAAACTTCCAAGAGTTTCTCGCCAGAGTTTGTGGAGGTTTCCATGATGGTGACAGGGTCAGCCATGTTGGCAGGCTCAGGGATACTTTTAGTGCATGTTTCCACTAAGGTTTTCAAAGGAGTTCCTTCGGAGATTTCATGTGGGGAAAAGGAATCCAAATAAGCCTCTATACATGAATGGAAGCGCTCATTACGGCCTCTAATGATTGCCTGGAGCTGTTCCTGCGATAAGATACCAATTTCCATGTTTTTGGACGATGAGAAGAAGCCAGGCCCTTGAGCCAGTTCAATTTTCTGGCGTTTCTGGGATATGTTCTTACCTTTGATTGCAGCCGCAATACCCTGGGTACGAACATCGCAGAATTCAAATACCAATAACTGTCTTTCATGGCTTGGTGCCTCTGCAGCCCGTGCCACTGCTTCATAGGCATCGTCGACGGTTTTGGGCTGGTGCTGGGCGTATCCTTTCTGTGCCGAGTAGGAAACTTTTTCCGCGTGCTGGAGAAGCACCTGGTTCTCATCAAAGTACTCGAACGTCACATCTCCTGACGGGAGCAAGTGCTTGATCATTTGAAGATCGAGGTCCGATATATCCGCATCGAGCTTGCGGAGATGTGCTGCCGTGGGGATCGTATGACGAGAGAAGGACGAGAGAAAGGTGAGATGGGTATTGATGTGACGAAATTTCCGGTAGAGATGGGAGAAAAAAGTCGGCCATTCCGGCAGTATAGTTTCCGAGGGAATTATTTGCGAAGAATGTGTATTTAGGGCTGATTTTTCTTCGAGGGTTGTGTTTTGTGTCATATTTTAGGCTATTTGGTCAAGATGTAGAATGGTAGCAGATGAGATCTAGAGACATGTACTGGACGATCTCAGGACAGGAACATTTAGGTAAGTAGAGGAAATAGATCGGTTTTTATTTTCCGATGTTTATTCAATGAAGATTTATAATTGTCCCTTTAAGCTGTTATGGAAGAATGTGGAGAGAAAAGCGTGACGTAGTTGCATCCTACTTGAATCTCCACATGGGTACTTGTGCGTTATGAGCCCTAATTTGATCTGTGCGTGGGTGCGAAATCGGTGCCATCTATTGTGAGTATTGTCAAGTGGAGGAATAACGTTTATGCTTTTCCAGGACCCGGTTTATGGGATTCTACTATTAAACATGCGAGTGATTTTATTTTTGGTATAAGCCAAGCGAGTAATTAAACAATTATAAAAAAGAGGCCAAAACCGGTTGCTAGCTTATTATAGAATAGCAGTTCCGGACATCACCAGTTCCGGACATCACCAGTTCCGGATCACCAGTTCCGGACATCACTATGGGTGTAGAAGTGCCTCGCTGCTTGAGACAGGGCAGTACCCTAAAGGATGAAGTATAGCCCAGGAGGTGTAAAAATTTCAGGGTACTGAATAATGCAAAAGAAGAGCTCATAGTTGAGCTCATAGTTGATTTGTGTTGATGGGTTTTTATCTCTCTCTATGAGTGCCTGTTAGTTTCTACTTTCATTAGCTCCAATGTTGACCAGTTTACTTGATACATTTTAGAACATGTGTGTATCGAGTTTATTTTGGATAGGACATTGAGGTGGAGTAATTTGGGTTGGAATATTTTATGGGAAGTTTTGGTGAACTCCATGGTGAATTCGTGAACATGGAATAGTTTTAGTTATTGATAGAAGAGTCACTTGGGCACCAAAGCTTATTAATGTGAGGTTAATTGTTCAGAGTAATATACTCACGTGACACTTCATTTTCCCCATGATTCAAACATTAGATCTCCACTAATTCCAAAACAAAATACAGGGAATATCTTTGCCGTCCCCCAAATTATGTGCCACCCGGGTAAGAATTTATAAAAATGCTTTAATACCCGGCCAGCAAAGAAACGCGCACCTGAAACCAGCCACCACCCTAATGACTTGGAATCAATAAGCAAGATAAAAGAGCATATTCAACAGCCAAGCATTATAGAATACTTGTGGCTGAGTTTCCAAAAATTCCATTTAAATGTTTTCCCCAACCAACTGATTCTTGTTCTAACCTCTTTGAAATTACTTGAAACTCCTTAAACTCCTTAAACTCATTGATGAAACAAGCTTGAAGCATCTCCCGGCAGAGTTATACTTCTCAGCCTAAAACTGTGCCTAGCCATTGAAAGAATATCATGCAATAACATCGGATACACCAACACTAAGCCACAAAATTCCCTTGATTCAAAGCATTCCAAAGAATAAAAAGGGAACTGGTACTTGTCCAATTTCATCTGCGCCTTCAAATCCAGTAGGAGTTACGGCAAAACTCACTCACGCATACAATACTTTGGCTGCGAAAAACGTGCAGTATATTCTTCTGACCACACACCTCATACAATGAAACAATCAGCAGATGAAATGATACGTATGTCCCAGGCTGGCTGGTTGGGTATAAAGCCGGTTAAAATGGATAATATCAATAATACAGAAAAATCTAATCAGCAGTGCCTACGTTTTGAACACCTGGTCTCTAAAGTACTACAGATTTGTACGTCAATTTCCACGCCGACAAATGTACGCCTCCAACAACTTTCTCGGAGCCTTTTCTTTTAGGCATACACTCAATGTGATTCTTCTGGTTTTTTTAGGCCACTTGATTCTCAAGAGTTTGGGTAGCTTTCCACAAGCGCATGGTTACCTGATTAGGGGAGAGTCTGATACCTCTTTGAAAAATGGCAAATTGTCAAACAACACGTTTTCAGAAAGTCCTTTATCAAACAGCACATTGTCAAACAGCACATTGTCAAACAGAACATTGTCAAACAGCACATTGCCAAACAGCACCGCAATACTCACCCCAGCATCCGATGCCGTTTCTATCGATATAACCAAGAAACAATTCTATCAAACTCGATTCAACTTCGGCCCCAATTTCGGAAGCTGCTTTGTGAGGGAAAAGTGGATCTATCCTTCGCTCTTTCCCGAGGGAACCAATACCGAGTTGGAGGCAGTAGCCAGGGCATCTGAGGCGAATAGAACCCAAACTAAATCTACCTTGGAGAACCACTGGATGTCGTATGCTCAAGATTCAGATTGGGATTGGTTAAAGCGAAATAAGGTCAACGCCGTAAGGGTGCCTATAGGTTACTGGAATGTTGATGGTGGACGATTCACTGCTGGGACTCGGTTCGAGCCTTATGCAGACATTTACTCCAACTCGTGGCTGATTTTGAAGTCTCACTTCATCGAACCGGCAGCAAAACGTGACATCTGTATATTGTTGGATTTCCATGGTGTGCCCGGGGGAGGTAACGCAGATGGCCACAACGGCGAGGAAGCCGGAAAGGCCGATTTCTGGACCACTCCGGCCTACCAAGAGATCATGATAAGAGTACTTTCTTTTGTGGCCCACGACTTGAAGGACTATGAAAATATTTGTGGAATCGAGGTGGTCAATGAAGCCACTTTCTCAGAAGTTCCAACCGCACAACAAAATTACTACCGGGCAGCACTAGAGGCAATTAGACAACAAGATGAATCTATTCCGGTGGTTATTTCAGATAGCTTTGTTCCTAACCAATGGGTGGAGTGGATCCAGGATAACCAGGACCCCAACAGACTTCCGGGATTAGTGGTTGACTCGCACTTATACCGGACTTTTTCGGAATCCGATAGAAAAAAGACGGCAGAACAAATCACTAGTGATTTGAATGGTGATTTCCTCACCAATCTCAGAAATGATGGGAAGGGTGTGGAGTTTATGACGGCAGAATGGTCGTCGGTTTTATCAAGCGAGACCTGGACATTGAGTGGAGTAAATCCCGATAATGATCTTGATCCCAAAAGACTAAACCTTGTGGCTAAGTTCAGTAGTGAAGAAGAAAGACTTATTGAGGAACGGGCACGTGCTGGATCATTCTTTTGGACATACAAGTTTGAAGCCGGAAGTGGGGGTGAGTGGGATTTCCGCCAGCAGATTGGTCATTCTTTCCGTCCACCTTCAATCTCGTTACCAAATGAATTATTATTGGATAAGCTTCGAATAAAAGCTCTCAGCAATCTTGTGGATTACCTGAGTCCAAAAACAGTCCAGCTTACATACAAACAAGGGTTTAATTCTGCCTGGAATGACGGTGTGCTCTACGCAAAAATGGGGGCATTAATTGGTCGAAAACAGGCCGTCAAGCAAGCAAGAAAAAATCAGTATTTGAAAGTCAAGGGTATTCTGGTTTTTTTGGAAGACTGGAAAAAGGGTTACGATGAAGGGTTGGAAGAATTCGAAAAGCTTTTCAGACGATGATTGTGATGGAACAGCTTAAAGATTTTGGGACACAGGATTTTTGAAGATGTATGAAGATTTACGTGGTGTTACCAGATTATTTTATTCGGCACTTGAAAATTTTTCAAAATTTTGTTATTAATTCGTTCTTATGACTTCTTTGGGGATATACTTCTTTGGGGATGTACTTCTTTGGGGATATACTTCTTTGGGGATATTACTTCTGTGGAGATATTATCATGTTTTTGCTTTCATTAAAACTGGCTGGAAACAGATCTGGTGGAGGAACGTTTTTTTGTCTTTTTTTTTTTTTTCATTTCTTAATAAACATTTTCAGATGAGTTATAATATCACAAGCGGAGGAATTGGATCGGTAGGTAAAGATTTGCTTATCTTTGATATGTATAGATTGTCAAATGACATGCAGTTTCTGGGGGCTTCGAATCAACAGGGTACAAAGAAGTCGATATATGACTATAATATTACGTCTTGGAAGGTTTGATTATAGCTTTTTTTGACAAAAATAACTGTGACCCCAATGTTGAAGTGATATTTTAGAACCTGAATCTTAAAATTTCATTGTTCATGGTGTCAGATCTTAGAAGCGAGCAATATTATCATCTGTATTATGGAACAACCATCTGAACCTCCTGTTGTGTATCCTAATTGACAATTCTTGCAGCTTGAAAAACATGG
>JAJMAK010000145.1:0-38350 GCA_030572615.1 Metschnikowia lachancei
TGCGGACTAATAATGGGTCCCCGAGGCGTAAGCGCCGCCCATATTCATGTGGAATATGTCACATCTCGGGACATACAAGCAGAACCTGTTCTGAAAAGCCTTGATGCTTTTTTTTTTTTTAATTTTTCAAAACTTTCAGTAAATTAATGTATTTTCTTCTAAGCGAATGACGCGTCTCGCAATTTTGTGTCCGGCCGCGGTGTGGTCTACTGTATTCGGAATAGAAATGGCTATTTGAATATGCCTAAGGACCGACCATAAGAACTCCAAATACGATTTCTTATACCACCCTAAGAGTGTTAAGATTCTTTTAGGTGTACACATGATGCCCTATTTCCTGCACCACCACGAGTTTCCCCTGATTCTGGGACACATTCCATACCGCCAAACTCACTGTTTCGTGGGGCTTTCCGGATAAAGGGGGTACCGTCAATTCGCGTGTCCGGCTTACAGGAGTCGGACTACACACAAGGACGCCACCGCACTGGAGTGGGTCGTCTAAAGCTACTCGTGATTTCAGGAGCCAGGTAGATTTGGAATGTTTGTCCAGTAAGAGTGAGGTGAGAGTTGAAATGAGAAGCACTGATTTTACCAGCTCTAGTTGAAACTGTTTTGCCTTGAGTACACATAACGATATTGTGATGATTTCCAAAGGCACTAATAATAGGCTAATTAAACCAAGAAAAACTCGACTAGTTGAATGCATATTAATGGTTTTTCATGCTAAAGGAGTAAAGTTGTCGTTAACAAAACCTTTCTCCATCACTCCTTTTTCATAAGCATTGGATTAAAGAACACTAAGAAGGCCCCCACATTCTGGCCGCACTCTTAAGCCAACCCTTACTGTTGGCAGCGTAGTTTTCCTTTATTTGACTTAGTTTTTCCTCCATGTAAATTGCACCCAAGTACAAGCACCCTGGAGTCTCACAACCAGACTACGACATTATACAAGAAACAAGAAACCTAAAGAAGCCGCCGTACGGTTCCTGTGTCGCCTCGATGCTTTTGCGAGATGAATATGCGCTCTCAATCACATGCCGACCGCTTGTATACAATGGGGATATCATTGGCGTCATGTTTTCAGTAATGCACATAAAACAATTCAAGACAAGGGGGATGTGAGTCCAGCTCATAGGGGGCTCAAGGGGAATGTGGATATATCCACAAAAGATGACATTATGTACGGAAAATTCACCCGCTTTTCCACACACCAATAAAGCGGACCCCAATAAAACGGACACCAATTTGAAGCTACAGAAGATACGGGAATATCAAACAAAATGTGAAAAATTCAAACACACCAAGACACAAAGATTCAAAAAACTCTCTTCAAAGCCGTTACGCGGGAATTAAGGACAATACCCGTGGCCTTCGAATCCGCGCGACGACAAAACCGTTTGGAGACTAGCCCCCGACGGTTTTTTCTTTTTCTTTCCTAATTCGGGCAAAATCCTATACATGAATGTGCGCGTACATCATGTGAGACAAGAATGTCATGCGTGGTGGGAGGGAGGAGGCAGGAGGCACACCGTGCTTCGCAACACCCCTTCGAACACATTACGAGTTTTGTACTTGTGGCACGGTGGGTTCCACGTTAACCATCAAAATTTTGTGTACAAAAAAAAAAAAACGAAGTTTCGAGATGGATTTATGGGAAGGAAAATAAACACTCAGAAAAACCAAACAAAAGGCCAAAAAGAAGAAAGTGGATAAAAAAGCATAAAAGAAGCATCATAAAAGGAAGCATAAAAGGAAGCATAAAAGGAAGCATAAAAGGAAGCATAAAAAAACAGCATCAAAAAACAACAAGGACATTACCCAAAACATGCAAAAAGCTTGAGTTGCGTAAGCACTACTCCGCTACTGGACTTTGAGTTGCTCTCTCGCCGCACCTCCGAGCAAGCCTTAACGGGCTGCAGGATGCGCATGATTTCGCGAACAAAAATGTAAACCAAACGTAAACAAACAACACATCGTCTTGACTGCAGGTAGCTTGCTAAATAGCAAATCCACATTTCTCACTATGATCTAGCCCACCACGAAAAACGCTCCACCAAAGGTCTTCACCACGACAACACAACACAACACACGTCACAAACACACCACAAACACGGCCCCGGTCCAGTTTTTCATTCTAGATAATCAACACCCCTGGTCTATTCTTGGGTTCCGGAAAAAGAAAATCACATTCGTTTCGTTTTGCCTCTTTTTTCTCTCTTTTTTAATCCCACCCATTTCTTCTCATACTCATCTGGAGGACCCGTTTACACAAACATTGTTTGTAATCTTTGGGTGACACAACCTCACAAGAACAAATAAAACCATGGACTTATCCCCAATCACGAATTGGAGCCTTCCAGAGGCGGCTGTCAGCGAAGACGGTACGTTTTGTGACAGTTTCAATGACACTATCAGCAAACTTGAGCATGGATACGAAAACATTCCTTTGCCCGAAGCAGGGGTCTCGAAAACATCCACATCCAAAGACATGCATGGGCAAATTTCAGAGACTCACTCCAATTGGGAACTAAAGAGCGAGTTTGTTGACCCCATATCTGACCAACTGAGTATAAATTCTCAAGTTTCAGCAACAGACGTGATCGATCAAAGCGCACACCTTGAGCCTCTTGTACATGAAATTTCCAGTGACACCACCACCACCAGTGACACGCCTATACCCGATGGCGCGACTCTCAAACACGCCAGTGGTGGCAACAAAGACGATATGTTCACATATAACAATCACAATGAGAGTATTTTCGATGATGAACGGTACTTTCCCAGCTTGAGACCCGAGCAAACACTGGTGGTGAAGTTCGACGCCAAAAGCCCCGAATGTATTGTGCATGCCACGCTCAAGGCGTTGCTTGTGCAACTCACTTCGCCCGAGGTGATTGACTATAACCTCATCTGCGATTTTTTCCTTACTTACCGTACCTTTACCGATGCCCATTCCGTGTTGAACTTGCTTCTCACCAGACTTATTTGGTCGTTGCAATACATCAACTCACCGAAGCATGATACACAAAAGTTGGGCAAATTGGTTCTTCTCCGGACGTTTGTGGTGTTGCGCCACTGGATCTTGAACTACTTCTTCGATGACTTTGAGCTGGACGAAGCGCTCTGCGATTTGTTTGCCTTCCAAATCAACCAAATCACCGCCCACCTGGGGCTCATAGCCCCAGACATGGTGTTTGAGCACAAGATCTTTGCTGACATAAAGACCCACTGGCTCTCGCAGATCAACACTTTTTTCAACCGCTCATTTACATCAACACCAACTTCGGTTTTCTCCGTACCTTTACCAATGTCGCCCGAGTACTTCAACTTGAAGAAACTCAACTCATCTTTTGCCGAGGTGTCATTCCGAACAAATCCCTCGTTCCGGCGTTCGGCCATGCTCTCGCTATACGACCAGAAAGTCCACCATAAGTGCATCGTTCACGACGGGTCAGCTTCCGCAGAGAGCCTTCAGCTTCCCATTGCCAACTTGGTCAATCAGCATAAATCCTCGCGCATGTCGCTTGACAACAAGATAAAAGACTTTTATACCCAGGGCGCCAGAAGAGACAACATCAAATTTGCCGCCGCCTCCAGGAGGCAACCGTTGGCTCCCAGACACAACTATTCCAGCCTCAAGGATTCCTCACTCGCATTGAAAAAGACTGCCAATGTTCCTCCGGCAAACCTATCTTTGGCGATCAAGAAAGATGACTTGAAGGCGGGATTTTCAACCAATGGCCGCGTCAAGCTTCCCTCGGCGAGAATCAACACCATCGTGCCCCTCTCGCCCGTGAAAAAGATGAGCTGTAGCTTGAAAGAAGAAGCAAGGCCTGCGCCCATCCAAGACGCTGATGCCGTGGGCAGGAAAAGATCCATCAAGAAAATTGTCGAGGGCTGGACCAAGTCCCTACATTCGCCCGAGATGTCCAGCGATAAGTCGACGTTTTCTCTGGACCATCCTTCAAACAGCACGAACCTGAACTATGCAACATCTCCCATAATCGAGCACCGAGAAATCGGCGACAGAATAGACGTTCTTAGTGCGCGGATTGTCGATGAATTGGAGTTTGTCATTAGATACTATATTTTGGATTCGAGGCAAACAACGCCTGAACGCGACAGTCAGAAACAGCCAAGAAAACCTTCGGTGGCGTTTTCTCCAACAAAGACGGAGTTTCTCTTGCCGGCGCCAATGGAAAAGTCGGGTGCTGGAGCAAGCGCTGGATCAGGTGCTGGATCAGGCGCTGGATCAGATGGTGCGTTGGAAAAGGCGACAACACGTGAGTCCTTGGCGACCACCAACAAAGACATGTCGCTCCATGATATTTCCGAATTAAACATCGAGAAAATCGACAATCTTTTCAACCAGAGCACCATTGGTGAGATGACGGACGAGTTGGGCGACTCGTTCAATTCTCAAACACGCAAATCCCACGTGTACGCCGCCCGACAACGAGCATCCAGGGGCTCCAAGCGTTCGACATTCGGTGGACGTGTCACCAGTATCAACTGGAATGATGATGGCAACCTTTTGCTCGAGAACTCGACGCTGGTTTCCGATACTTCTCAGCGGCCGGAAACAAAGTTTTATGACGTGAGCACGGATTTAGATAAACAAGCCTCGGCGCCACAAAGCAAGGGCCCTTCAGAAACGCCCTCGTGTGATGTGAGTTATAGTGATATGGAGCATTATGGGTCCGAAGTGTCGGACTTAGGCATTGCCATGAGCCCTCGGTCGCCCAGAAAGAGAAGCACCCAAAGACTAAGCTTGCACGATCAATTCACTTCGGGGACATTGGGGAAGGCTACGTCTGCTCTTGCAAGAAACTCAACCGAATCCTCCTCTTTCAGACACGAATCGATGAAGTCATATATGACGTACGACTCTGCGCTTTCGGCCATTTCCGAATCATCCCGCAACGAGCAATATAGCTCGCACCTCAAGAAAAAGACTGGCTGCCACGATTTGAGGAAGTTGGCGGAAAACGGAGCCCTGCATCCCGTGGTGTTCGCAAGATTATCTGCTTCCTCCAACGTGTCGTCAAGTGCCCAGAAATTGAACCGAGCCTCGTTAGCTTCTTATGTGTCGAAAGGGTCATCCATGGCCAAGAAGAACGTCAGGCTCAGCACTCTTTGCGCGTTGACCGAGTTGCCATTCAACCTGGCCCGCGATAGTTATGCTTCCATGAGCACGCGGGCTCTTTTTCAAGATGAAACAAGCCGAACTGCGAACGTGTCCGTTAGCTCTGTGTTTTCGCATGCTCCCGATGCGGGAAAAGAACACAAAACCATTAGTGATTCTAAGAATGAGCTGAATAGATTATCTTCGGCATCCGTGGCCATTCCTGGTATAAGCACCAACATTCTTCGCGAATTGGCCGCCATTCCTGACGAGTCATTCTCCAGCAAGAACCCAATCCAGTGTGCTTTGTACAAACTTGAAGGGAAGCCAAGTGCAGCTGCTCAACAAAGAAAAAGTGCCGCTTTGGGAATGCAAAGCTTTGACGATATTTCCTTCGACAGGTCTGCTGTGGTTGATGGAAATGAAATCCCCACGATCCCCGCCCAGGGGTCAGAAAAGAACCAAGCTGCAGAAGAAAAAGCCCTGACCACAGCTTCAGACAGGAGTGGCGAGGCGTTAGACCGGAAAGAGGAAGCCAGAAACGTTGATGTCACGGGATCGAAGGACTCTGCTATCATGGAACAAAAGGAAGTGGGTGGCAAAGTGGTGGCACCAGAAGCCCACCAGAAACCTTCAGCGCTGGCCAAAACACTGGGTGTTGCTGGCGAAGAACCCGAGGAGTTCCACAACACCGAGGATATTCTTGCAGAAATCAACAATGCCGTCACAGAAGATGCAATTGGATACTCTTCCGACATCGAGGACGAGTTGAAGCAAAGACCCATCACGCCAATCAACACCAGAAGCAAGTCCACGTTGTTGGTGTCCCAGCGAAACTCTACTCCAAACGCTTACTATGCTTCTTTGCCTAGTAGCCACAGCGGCAGGCCAGATTCGCTTTTGAACCCTAAGCTTGTTTTGGACGGGTACTACCTTGCATCGGACAAATTATGCGTGAAAGACGTCATGGCCGCAGGCAGCCATGTATCGTTTATTTTGAGCTATGACTCCAAAACTATTGCCGAGCACTTTACACTTATCGAGAGAGACATGTTGGAGGAGATTGACTGGAAAGAGCTCATTGAATTGAAGTGGAACAAGGACTTGACCCCGGTCAACAGCTGGTTGGAGATCATCGTGAATGACGAGTACTACAATAAAAACAAGGGAGTCAATCTTGTTATTGCTCGGTTCAACCTTGTTGTGAATTGGATCATCTCGGAGATCTTGTTGACAAAGACCGAGGACGAGAGAATGGAGATTGTTTCGAAATTCATCCACATTGCCCACCGCAGTTACGAGATGCAGAATTTTTCCACCCTAATGCAAGTGGTTCTAGCCCTCACCAGTGAAAAGGTGAACAAGTTGAAGAGCACGTGGAAAAACTTGAGTCCTGGAGATATCTTGACGTTGAAGCATTTGGAGCAGGTGACGTCGCCTTCCAAGAACTTCATCAACATGCGAGTTAGCACCAACCTGATCAAACCTTCCAAAGGATGCATTCCATTTGTGGGGTTGTACCTTTCGGATTTGATTTTCAATGCTGAACGGCCAAAGTTTGTCAAGTTGAAGAGCGAGGCGAAAACGGGCATGGTGATATCACACGAGAACGCCTCGGAATTGAGTCTTACCCAGGGTGAATCGACGCTAGGAAGCAGCCGGGGCGTAGAATCAGAAAAGATGATCAACTTTTCCAGATTCAGGACTTCCGTTCACATTGTCAAATCGCTTTCTCAGTCGATTGAATGGGCCCAGAACTACAACGTGGCGGTGGATGACGAGCTCTTGAGGAAATGTCTTTACATCAAGTCTTTGGATGAAGCCGAGATGAATTTCTGTCTTGAGCTCGCATGAACTACTAGGGCATCAGCTTTAGGGCACTGGCTTTAGGACCATGGCTACACGAGGAACGGCGAGGATGATGCTAATTAGATCTGGAAATTATCTGGAAATTGAGGCTTCCAATCGGCCACTTAGGCAAGAGGTTCGAGTGAGGCATCAGAATTTACAGGGCTTACATGACTTAAGTATCCAAGCTATTTTGCGGATTGGAGAAAGAAAGGGAGTCAATTCTGAAAAAGAAGAAGCTGCTTCATCTTTTTGCATGCCACTTTCAAGTGGTGATTTCTTTTGAGTTACCCAACAATTGCGTCTGCGTATACTGCTGCGTATACTGCTGCTTAAGTGCTGCTTAAGTGCTGCTCAACGGCTTATACTGCTGGTGGGAGCCTCGTTTTCCTGCACAGAAACGTCTCCAGCGCCAAACGACTAACAAAATCAGAAAAAGCGCGCGTGGGGTCTTTCCGGGTGCATGTCTGGAGAAAACCAACAAAAAACCATGTTCCTTCTCCACATTGCGACGCATGCAAACTTCCCCACCAAACTGACTGGTGACATAGTGTTCCCCCCTAATTGTTGTTGGTGCACGAAATAAAAACCTAGCTTTTGTTTTGTTTGTTTTGCGCGTTTGCTTTTGTGGTTATTCAATTGGTGTACTCAGCAAAGTCATAAGCAAGGTAGTCAAAAACAGGAAGAATCACGGTTGAATCAGAAACTATGGCAAGAAGAAAATCACCCAAAGTCTTTGCTGCAGTCTTGATTGCAACATCCGTTGCAGCAATTTCATATAAAATCTACGACGTGCTCAAGAAGCAGAATGGCGTGGAGGGCAATTCACGCAAAGGAAAAGGCATAGCGAAACGGGCTAACTATACAAGCAAGTCGATAGCATTGACGCTACTGCACTCGGTGTTGAGTCTGGGGTTACCGTTGAATGAGATTCTTCTTTCGTCTGCGAACGTGACGTTCATTCTTCCTCCGTATCTCTCGGTGGAGGATCTCGTGGGTAAGATTGGATGTGACGAGGACTCTCGACTTTACGAGTTACCCCAGACGTTGATGCAGAATTACAAGCTTTTGAGATGTTCCAATATGGATGGGTACTTCCATCTCCTCAAGAACCTAAAGCCCGATATGCTCTTTGTGTGTGCGGACGACTTGGGGATCCGTGACCGGGCGCCTCCCGACTTGAGACGGTTTGTGAAGGAGATCATCACGATAGATCAGGATAAAGACGACGTGTATAGCGTTTTGTCGGATGTATTTTTAGCGTGACGAGAAGGTGGGATTTCCGCGACGCACTTAATGACATGTAATATACTACCGTAATGCAAGATACAAGATACAAGACACAGCATTGAATTAATAATATAGCATAATACAATAGATACAATATTAGTACAGAGACGTGGAGAACTGATAGTCGATAAACCGAGGTTTTTAGCTCGGGACTGCCCACGGCCTATTCCATTACTACACTTCATGGTTGGTTCCAGTGACCAGAAGGCCCTTACCAATGCACTCAGTGATCATTGAATGGGTTGCTGCAAAACCCCGATTATCCGAATATCTATTGACTTCTAATCTGTTGAAACTTAGTGAGACGATCAGTCAGTTGTGCAGACGTACACACAGGCTTTACAGAATCGATAATTTTGGAAGGTGGTTCGGTTATGCTAGACTTTAACCTACTCCAATAGGAATACCCCCTCCGAGAGCCGCTCCCTTATTTTGTTCATCCCAATGTCTACCAACTTTCGGCAATGACTTTTGCTGTTTTTTCAGGCTGCAATTGTTGCCTGATGGTCCCCATATAGCTTCGTCTCTCTCACCGTAGCTCCTGATTCATTCATAAATCCCACAACATCCACCGTTCTCCTGTGTGCTTTATTAAGGGCCACTAATTCTGCTAAGTCTGATTTAAATACCAGCAATACTATCTCATTTTCGCCGACGAGGAATAATCCGTCCACGTATAGGGCGATGGTAAGTCTTCCCACTCTTGACTCCCTTATAAATATCGCGTTCTGAGGTCGGGTGGTTTGAGATCTATTTGCTCTAGTTTCTCCGCCAAACACATGTACCACTCGAATCCTGATTGTTTCATTCCATACACCGACTTCTTTAGTTTCCGACATCGTCCTTTACCTGTTTGGAAACCTGGTGGTGGTCTAACGTAGATTTCTTTTCCCTTGGGTAATGACGCGTTTAAATAGGCCAGTTTGATATCTAAGTTGTGTATTGGGTGAACACCTTCGGTGGCTATCAGCGTTAGTATCCGAATCGCCAGTAGATCAGCAACAGGTGAGAGTACTCGGTACTTGTTATGATGGATCCCTTCCTTTTGTCTGCAGCCTTGGACTACTGCTCGTGCTTTGTATACATCTCCCTTCAAATCGTGTTCCTTGTAAGTGTATACGAAAAGCATAGGGATTAAAATAGTTCCATATGGTATTTCCACTTCTTCAAATACCTCCATTTTCTTAAACTTCTCGATCTTGTCCTGTTCTGCCTGTTTCCAGGCTGTCTTGTTTGGGTGTAATTTCCGAATACTGTTCATCTGCTTAATTTGGTGGGTTTCCGTATTCGTATCCATCCTGTATCTCCACGGTAGAGTCACTTTCCTTCCACACCGGGAAAAAGTTGAGTCTGAGTCATTTCCGGAGTCGGAATCATTTTCATCATGGTTTTCATCTCTGGAATTAGGGCCTAAGTTTGTGTCATCTCTGGAGTTAGAGCAGTCTCTCAACTTCTTTACCTTGTTGTGGATCAATGAGATGAATGGTCACACTCAATCTGTTACCACACTGAGTTCCATGTGGGGTGTTTTTCCTAGTTTGGAAATCATTGATTCGGGCTTAATGATTTCCTTTGTGGGCAACAAGAAAAGTTATGTCATATAGGTATAATCTTGAAAACCATTCCAATTAATCTTCATTTTGTATACCTCTCCACGACGTCTGAGGATAGAGAAGAACTCTCACCTCCACTCCACAACTCTTTTATTTAAGGACACGACTCTTGGATACTGGAGATATTCGGGCCAAATCTGACAAAACATGGTTTAACGGTGTTTTCTCTCAGCACTCTGGCACTCTTTAAATCAATCAATGTTGCAAGCGAAAGTTGACTCTTCGTTTCGAAATAGTCTATTAAGGGTCTGTTAGCTTGCCAAAAGACCCCACTCGAAGGATTCTGCTGTGCCATTGACCCAATAATAATCCATCCGCTGTGAATCCATCCGCTGTGAATCCGCTGTGAATCCATCCCTGTGAATCGGTAGAGAGTCTAAGAATTCTTCGGTTAATGGTTGCAAAACTAGGGGTTGTTGGGTGATAGTAAGCATGATTTATGTATGTGCAGACTATTGTTTACTGAATAAGCGGGAACATTGTCCATGTACCGTAAAGCTCTTGCTATATCCCTGTCAACACAATTGAAATCAGGAGCTTAATCTTTAGGGGTGCCAAAGATAAGACATCTCCTGACCTGCGTCGAAGTTAGAAAGATTTGGCCATTGATCAAAAAGACTCCGAGATAGTGGTTTGGAATTTAAAGCTCTCGGATTTATTTTGAACCACAGCTGCAATTCTTTTGGACTTTTTCTGTAATTTTCGTTTGCGCTCTCTCCATAGTCTCCCCTTTGTTCTTCTTTTAGTCGACGAAGCCACCGAATGTGAAGCTAATGGGAGAAGTTTTTGAAGTAAGTTTTGAAAAATTTCCTGCGCTAAAGTCCAACGTTATGATGTTTTCACAACTAGGAAGCATGTGACGGTGAAAGTTTTCCAATTTGCATTTGTTTAGCTTTAACCCAAATGTATTGATGTTGAATGGATGGCGCAGAGTGGAAATTCTTGCATGGCGTCAGAACATTTCTTGAAGTTTTTAGCGATATTCATTATAAAGAAACTGACATGTTTTATGTGGCGATTGTTTTTTAGTGACCTATCGCTATATAGCCATATCGTATATATACATATCGTTATATTGCCATCGTTATATTGCCATCGTTATATAGCCACAGCTTTGCACAGCTTTTCTAACTCGCATGGTACATTTGGTAGGCTCTTTTACCTCGTCCAATCTATAGAACGTCTCCTTACACTTATAGTAAATATTCTTCTTCATATGCTAATTGTATTATCTTCAATTATGCCCGAGATACATATAGACGTCACAACAGTATACTATATACAATGACACTCGTACCAAGCCGTAAACCCCATCCCTGGATCTCTTTATAAACACACACATTAACACCCTAACGGCCGGCCAATCTCTTATCCTCGGCAATCGACTGGATGCTAGTGCCAAACATCAACTCTCCCAAGTCTGTTGACACTTCCAACACCTTGGCTGGGTCGTCATAATGAGTCACAGCATCAACTACGGCCTTGGCCAACTTTTCGGGGTTCTTCGACTTGAAAATCCCCGAGCCAACAAAAACTCCGTCACATCCCAATTGCATGCAGATGGCAGCATCACTAGGCGTGGCCACACCTCCTGCAGCAAAGTTGACCACGGGCAATTTGCCCTCATTGGCAATTAAGTCATGGAGCAACGCCACTGGCACCCTGTATGAAGCAGCAGTCGACTCGATGTATGCGGCATCGTCTTTGGCCTGCAAGAGCTCGTTGATCTGGCCCTTCACCTTCCTCACGTGCTTGACCGCCTCAGAAATGTCACCAGTTCCTGCTTCACCCTTTGTTCTCAACATGGCGGCACCTTCGTTGACTCTTCTGAGGGCCTCGCCTAAATCCTTGGCTCCACACACAAATGGCACGTTGTAGTTATCCTTTTCGATGTGGTGTTCCCAGTCGGCAGGCGTAAGCACCTCGGACTCATCAATGTAGTCGACGCCCAATTGCTGAAGCACCTGTGCCTCAACAAAGTGACCAATCCGGCATTTTGCCATCACTGGAATCGACACTGCCTCCATGATAGATTTGATCATTTGTGGATCCGACATCCGGCACACCTGGCCAGAAGCTCTCATATCTGCTGGAATCCGTTCCAAGGCCATGACGGCACAGGCACCGGCTTTTTCGGCAATGATGGCCTGCTCGACATTGACGACGTCCATAATGACACCGCCTTTTAACATTTGGGCCAATCCTGCTTTAATTTTGAAGTCTGACATTGTGATGATACTTTATTGAAGTAGTTCTAGTAATTGTAGAAAATTTCCGTAAATCCAATAATCTTATGAATTAAAAAGGAGCTTGAAATAGTTTTGCTCTTTTTTTTCTTGTTGTTGAATTTCAATGGCAGATCTTGCACTTAAATCTAGTGGGCTTGATGCAAGTGACTCACTGGTGTAAAGTTTATTAGTTGCCAGAATAATGCCAAGAGGCCGGGGTTTTTGGCTGGTCCGCATGCGGGAGGTGCATGCATGGCGACACTCATCCTGCAGATAAGCTATGGTGATGAGAATGGAGAAGCGCAAATTGGCGTCCATATGCGGTTGGTGGTGTGTCGTTGTCGAAAGGGCAAAAAAGCGCAAGAAAGCGCAAGAAATCGCAAGAAATCGCAAGAAAGCGCAAGGAAAAGCGCAAGTGAGCGTCACCCTGGAGATGTTGAATTTTCTTCTAGGGTTCTAACTGTTTCCTGGAGCCCATGGAAAAAGAGCTTAAGCGACTATTGCAATTTCGTGTTGAATCATGCAGCGATCATGTTTGTGCTATCAATTACATGATTCTTTTTACCGGAGGGCCGTTGTGGGGGACAACGTGTATACAAGGCCTCGGGGATACATTCCATGACTATTCAATAATACGCAAATATCCCGGACCCTTCCCGGGCGTGCAATCCGAGTCAATGCTGTGACTCCTTCTCATATGTCGCAGGCAGATCCAAGAAAAGGGGAATAAGATTGAGTCATCTTTTCACACTGTCGAATGATTTGCAAATCCTGGAATGGGTCTTTTTTTAACTTTTTATTTTCTTTATTTTCTTTATTGCCCTTTTTTATCATATATTTTCATATATTGCCATTTATTTTCATATATTGCCATTTATTGTCATTCATTGTCCCTCCATTTGCCGTCCACCGTCGATCATTAGCATTGTTTGAGACGACATTGCGCGTCTGAAAAATCCACGCGACCTGCCTTCCCAGTGTTAATTGTGCCGCATACAGAGAGCCATATAGAGAGTCCATCCAGGCGTGGCAGTTCATTCGAATCGGAAAAAACACTTCAAAGTTGCATAACAAAAAGAACAAAACGAAAAAAGAACAAACATAAAATAAACATGTCAACGGAATCTTTTGTCTACAACATCGGTGTTTTGGCCCTTCAAGGTGCGTTTGCTGAACATCTAGAGTACTTGGCCCAGGCGTCGCAGTTGCCTCACCTCGCACCCCACAAGTTCCAGTTTCTTCCCATCAAAACACCTCTGCAACTACTGCAATGCCATGCACTCGTGGTTCCAGGTGGAGAATCTACAAGTATGTCATTAATTGCCGAGAGAACCGGGATGCTTGAGCCGTTGGTGGAGTTTTCTCGCACCAAGCCCGTATGGGGCACGTGTGCTGGGCTTATATTTCTCGCGAGCGAAATCCGCAATGGTCGCCCGCATCAAAAGGCGCTTGGCGCCATGGCCATTCAGGTGACGCGGAACGCGTTTGGCCGCCAATTGGATCTGTTTGGCGAGCCACGTGACTTTAGTTCGTTTGCTCCGGGAATATCCGATTTCCGTACCGTCTTCATTCGGGCCCCGGTGGTTTCCGGCGTGAAAAATGGCGGTGTATCTGGGGGTGTATCTGGGGGTGTATCTGGGGGTGTATCTGGGGCTGGGGCCAAAATGCTCCCTGTGGGCCCAGCGTTGGAACCACGCGCGCCTGTCCGCGACACTGCCACCATTGAAGCACCGTGCCTCAACGAGCAACGGGTGGAGATCCTTCACTCTTTGGAAAATGGGTTAGTCGTTGCAGTAAGACAGGGCAATAAACTAGGCACACTGTTCCACCCGGAACTCTCGGGAGACTGTAGATTCCATGGGTGGTTTTTGCAAGAGTTTGTGGTGGGCCACGTCTGAGACTTGAGTTTGCGAGGTTTAATTATAAGGTTATTCGAGTGGCACTGCCAAAAGGTTAATAGAAACAAAGCCAAAAAGTGGAGAAATGTCAGTTGTAAGGCTCTATTTAATTCATTCTTTAACATTGAAAAACTGTGAAATATAACGATCTAATGTATTGATGGGTTGGCTGATTGTCTTAGCGCTTTAACACCATCAATTGCTCATTCAGAAGGGTGTGAAATGGAAACTTTACAAGGAAACATCCATAGGTTTCGCAGCGTTACCGGGTTTAAAGTTTATATATGAATGACAGTTAGTATTAGAAAGAAGCATTCATTTTCTGCAAGCTTTGTATTGAGGGCCAGGTTAATTCTGGTGATGTTTTATAAATAATCCCCATAATTAGGCCCTATTACTCGGCCCTATTACTCGGCCCTATTAACTTTAATTGCACATTTTAGTTGAAAGGACATCCCATATCTTCAATAAGCCATAGTTCGGGATTTATCATTAATTGGAACTTTCATAAGGGAAATCTGCTTTGATTCAAACTTTTTTTTCCTCCTCAATTAACTATCATATGTATTCCTTCCCTTATTAATATATCTCGCTTCTGGCAGCAGAGCTCAGGAGCGAGCTTCTTCAGCTATAAACCATCAAAGCCCCAACAAACCAAGCAAGAAATCCCCAAAATTAAAAAGGAACTTTTTACTTCTGCCGATCACACGCTTCATTCGGGATATAGAGCCAGATGTCTTCGATTATTTTCATGGTTTTATGCCGTTTTCACAATTACCCCTTTGGCCCCTTTGGCCCAATATGCCCTACGCGCACTCACGGCCCTGGCACGGCCCTGGCCCCGCAGCTCGATCAGTTTTCCAACCCAAATATCCAATAAAGCCCCACCCCATACCAATAATGCAAAAATCCAGGTGGGGACTCCCGGAAAAAAGACCGAATTCAAGCCAACCTGATGATTTATCGCAGTATCTACGGCAAACACAGGCTACCGACTTGGATTTGCGCAAGTTGTCGTCGCAGAGGCCCTCCAGGGCCGCAGGCCACATGAACAACGTGGGATCCACGTTAATTGTGGGGAAAAACAAGCAGCATACCTCAGGAGGCCCCGTGAACCAACATCGGAACTTTTCCGAACCCGTGGGCCACTTAAAGGCGCAGACTTTGAACCATTCAAGGAGCGTGGGCGACACCCAGAAGGACACCCAGAAGGCCACTCACAATGTGGCCCAGAATGTGAATTTGAACCGCGGACTTGGTTCTGGATCGGATCCGTCGACGGGCTCAGCAGATTCCGCCTATGAAAAACATGGGTTTCCGGAAAAGTCCTGTCAGCCGTCACCGTTATCGCCCTTATCACCTTCTGAACCTACCCAATTGACTGTGTGGTTCCATGAGCCGGCTTCATACCCAGAAGACGTCGTGATTGATTCGTCAGCAGTAGCAGGTCTACGCGTGGGCAATATCTACGAACTCCAGCCGCTCAAGAAGGACCAGGACGTGTCTGCTCACCCGGGTGCGCCACAGAAACTTATTTTCATTACCGGCGACAACAATATCATGTCCAAGAACACACCGGGCGCGTCAGGCGTCACGGGTCCAGGTCCCGGGACAAAGACGAAGGCCAGCTTCCAGATTTCGTTGACTTCGGGGCTTCAGAAGCTTTTGGATGTCCCTCCAAGATCCTCCGTGCAAGTAAAGTTGGTTTCCGACCCGAAAACCGTGGAGTTGGACAGCGTAGAGATCTACATCAAGGACGTCAACTTCTCGCGTGACTCGCAATGGGCTCTTTCTTCCTCCATGGTTGGAACGTGCTGTTATGTTGATCAGCGGGTAAGTTTCATGGGAAATCGCATTGGCTCAATCAAGTGTCTTTTCAAGGACGGCAAAAAGCTTTTCAGCGGCTATATTGGCACTAATACCAGCATTGTGTTCCGGTCCGAGAGCGCCAAGCTCGTGTTTTTGGTACAACTCTCGCGAGAAATGTGGCATTTCGAAGAAAATGGCGAAATCATGTTCCATAAGCTAGTCAACACGCTTTTCCCCCTGATCTTCAAAAAATGGCGCACAAACAACTCTCATCACGCAATCACAATTGTGCTTTTCACCTCTGTGGATTTCACCCGCATTCCATGGATTACATTAGGGGGCGGCGAGCGGCCCTCGCATTGTCAAGACTATTACAGGGTGGTGGTCGACCAAGTGAGTGTTTTCATCTGGGACAAGATCATGGCAAATTTGCGTTTAGAGTTTGCAAACTTCAAACGAGATATTCTTTTGCACTTGGAAGGTTCCGAGTTCAAAATCAAGGGAGAACCTTGTCCTTCAGTAAAAGGAAATTTGCTAGAGGCAATCAATCTCAGCTTGACCCTCGTTGCAGATCGGTACAAAAACACCGACTTGCGCCACACCATCAACCATTTGGTGGTGGTAACTCCAGGCACAGGCCTTTTTGATGTGGACTACGACCTCATGCTAGAAACGTCCAAAAAGATGTTCAGCCTTGACTACGCATTGGACATTGTTTGTTTGAGCCAACCGCCTTTACACACTGTACCATTGTTTCGTTATCGATCTGACCGAGGTGAAGTGGCCCACTGTGTTCCTAAGTGGTGTGATATGTCCTTCTATGGTGCCATCACACATACTTCTTCCCAATGGATCCCGCGTTGTAAGATCTACGAGCTACAAATGATGGGGCTCATGGAAAACGAAGTGAACGATGTGCAACTCGACCGCTTTGAGTTCAAGGGCAACATCCCCATCATTGAGTCAATGGATAACTATGATGACAATGTTTTCAGTCCGGTCACCAAGAAACCGTTGATTGTCAAGAATCGTCAGGACAAGCGCAAGGACAAGCATCCACCGCCGGTGAACAATACTGCCACACTTTCCCTTATGCGCAAGATGGGTAAGTCTGGTGCCGAGGAAGCGATTCCTCAAAGGGCAACTACAAATGTGTCCACCACAAACTCTTCGGTCAATGGTTTAGTGAGCAACATATCCATGATAAATTCCGCATTGTCTTCGTTGTATACGTTGAACAAAACGGGCGACGATGCCGGCACCAAATTGAAGAAGGTCTCTAGCCCTTCTTTGAACAGTATTGTCACCAAAAATGGCCGAAGTTCCAGTAATTTGAGCGAATCTTCAAACCAAGGCGTCAAAGTGCTGAGGGTAACGGCTGATGCAAATTTGCGAAATGAGATCTCGAAATCTTCAAGAGTCAACCAACAGACAAGAAAACGAGACCTTGACCAGCCTGCCCCTTCCAAGGAGAAGCGCAAATCCGCGTTTGAAATCGAGCTATCCGAAAGAGAGGAGAACAACCCTTACTGGATGTCTATCGAGAACCCCTCAGAGCCTCAACATGGAGTGGCAGCACACTGCAGCCGTTGGGCTGATGTCTTTCCACCAAAAACCAAGAGAAGAATTTTCAAATGGCGGTCCTTGAAAGCACCAGCCGCTCTTCCTATCGGTACCACCTTGTTCCCGACTAGCTCTCAAATGGAGACCGAGTACACCTTTCAAATATACGTGGTGACCTTAAACTGGGAAAACCGGCTTGAACTTAAAACAATGAAGGATCTCATGCGAGAAATGATTAGACTCAGGCTTGCTCTGGGCTTTCAAATTTGCTATGGTGACAGAGTTAAGAAAATCGAGGCCGACAGAAAGTCTGGAGGGTACCCGGAAGGTATCATCAAGTATTTTCCATCTGGTGACTGTGCCGGTGCTCGGATATATTTATCCTTGAATGATGAAATTCACAGGATTTTTCTTGACTACAACGGGTCGTTGAATGTGCAGCTCTACAAGAAGGTAAAGAACGAAGAGAAACTCAAGATTCTATTAGGTTCACATAGCCCTGAAGCTAAACAACTGCCTTTGATCCGAACCAGATATGCCGATGAATATACCCCGTCGAGGGTATGTATGAACGAGTCGAGATTCCAGTACTTTAACTGGAATCAAATGGACCAGTTAATTGCTGGGTACGAGGATGCAGTTCCCGAAATCAGCAAGCATTTCCACCAAATGAAGTTTGTTGTTATCCCGGGCCCTATTTCAGCTAACGCGTATCATATCAACAACGAAAAGTTGTCCGACGAAGAAATCCGCCTAGAAGGATTGCGCAAATTGATTGCCTTAATCGAACGTGGAAGATACAAGGCAAACGAGGATACATCTGTGCGGAAGAAAGAGGAGATTTTCCAAGAAATCAACTTTTATACGGGGAATCTACACGACTTTCTTAATGAACAGGCAGAATACTTCGATGTCAGTGGAACAAAACCCTCAAACTCCCTCATGATAACTGATGGTCTGCGATTCAATATGAATATCAAGCTTACTCAATTAGCACAAGAGCTACAGACGGAAGGAGGCTTGAAACTAGTGGACAGAACTTGGCACTTTAAGTTCCATCCACATTGTTTTCTTGGCAGCGACCTTGTCTCGTGGATTATCAAACAATTCGACGACATCGATAGCAGAGAGGCAGCTACTGAGTATGGCCAAACACTCATGGATAGCGGCGTGTTCAGCCATGTTGAGAATAGGCACGGTTTTTTGGATGGTCATTATTTCTATGAGTTCTGTGACGAGTATGTGGACCAAAACTACAAAGCGAAAGTTGAAAAGATCAGTTGGTTCCGTAAAAAGCAACCCCAGGAGCAAGAGGAGGGCAAGTTGACTAAAGACGCAAAGTCGCCAACATCAACCGCCCCTAATACACCCATCACGGTGGCCCCAAACACACCTTCACGTACCAGAAACAATTCAATCACGAGTACTGCCGGAACACCAGGCGAGTTGAAGAAAGTGGTGTCTCTGTATCTTTTGCAGGAGAGCGAACAATCGTCATTAAGCGAGTCGCAAAAAACAAGGAGGCGCAAGAAGTTCATGATCAGCAAGCATGTGAAATATAACTGTGATCCTTCCGGTAAATCCTTCAGACCCGAATTGCTCGATGTTCATTACGATAGTGTTCATAACCCAGAGCACTGCTATCATATCCGTTTACAATGGCTCAATACAACCACCAAGTTCATTGATGAAGCAATTATTAATTGGTCCCGTTTCTGCGAAAGGTACGGACTTAAACTCGTGGAAACACCATGGAGGGAGTTATGCACTATTCCGGAGATCAACCCTTTCCACTCTTTTGTTGATTTGAAGTTCGCAGTGAATCCGCTCCAGGACCCCGAATTCAAGGATAGCGAGATCCTCAAGACGAATAAATTCTACTTCCATCTCCACTTTTTGAAAGTTGCCGATTTTCTTCTTGACAATAGAGGCACTTCGTTCTTTCTGAAGGAACATATCGAGATTTGCTACAGCTGGGGTAAACCCAGTTTCAAGTATGCTCAGTTCATCCACAAGAGTGGGGCTTACATTGTTGAATTGAGAGATAATGGTGAGTTCTGCATGGCCCCGAACAACGTTCACATTCTTCGGGTAAACACCTTTGTGAATCCAGCATCGGAGAAAAGTGCAAAGAATAGTATTCTTGATTCTCAACGAGTGATGTTGAAGTTCAGGGAGTGCTGCAGAGATGAAAGCTTCTTAAGACAAGTCTTCAGAGACGCTTCCAAATTCTTACGAGAAGACTACGACGCAGCTTATGTCGTCGGGATGTAATTAATCTATACAATTCTGGCTATTGTATCTAGGCAGCGATTCTCTCAGCAATCTTGAGAGCATCGGCCAAAACACCGTGAGCAGTAACCTCAGCACCTGCACCGGCACCTTGGATGATCAATGGGTTAGGGTATCTTTCAGTCTTGAATGAGACAACATTGTCGGAACCCTTCAAGGAAGCGAACGGGTGGTCGAAGTCGTACTTGGCAATGCCCACAGAGACCTTGTTGGCCTTGAAATCGACTTGTCCAACATATCTCAACACCTTGTTCTCAGCCAAAGCATCGTCCTTACGCTTCTGGAAGTCGGCATCAAAGTTTGGAAGCTTTTCCAAGAATTCGGCACCAGTTGCGCAAGCCTCCAACTCTTGAGGGACAAGGGAGTCCACGGCGAAAGAAGATGGAGATTCCACTTCAAAGCCAGCGATTCTGGCCAAGATGGTGACCTTTCTGGCGAAATCCATACCATTCAAGTCATCTCTTGGATCAGGCTCAAGGTAACCCAATTCCTTGGCAACGTTCACAACATCGGAGAACTTGGTGGTTGAAGCCTCGCTGGTGGAGAGCGAGTTGAAAATGTACGACAAGGAGCCCGACAAGATTCCTTCAATCTTCTCAACCTTGTCTCCCGTGGCAACCAAGTCTCTCAATGGACCAATGATGGGCAAACCAGCACCAACAGTGGCCTCGTGGTAGACCAAACCGCCACCTGGAGCAGCGGAACTGGAGAAAATCTCGTTCCATGTGGCCAAGTCCGACGAGAAGGCCTTCTTATTTGGGGTCGCAATGGAGATTCCTTGCTTGATGAACTTAGGGTAGAAGTCAGCAATGGAAGCGTTTGACGTGTTGTCAATCAAGATGGTAGGCTTTGGCGATGCCTTCAAGAAAGCAGCCAACTCATCCAATGGCAAAACTGGCTGAGCTGCCGCTGTCTTGTACGATTGCAAGTCCACTGGCTGGTAGTCCTTGGACACAATGGCTTCTTTGGAGCTTCTGGCCAAGTACACCACATTGAATGCGATGGAAGACTTCAAGTTTTTCAACTGGTTGATGAAGGCAGAGCCAACGACTCCGGCTCCGATAATAGCTACGTTGACAGACATTTTTTTTCTTCTTTGTCGAAAGGTTGTTATCTGGTGAGATGAAGAATTGCGATTCGGCAACGGTGACTATTACAGTGGCTTTTGCTGCGAGCGAAAAGTATGGCTGCAGGGCACGTGACCGGTAGTCAAGAGAGACGCGACAAATGTCGCGAGCCGTGCTGCATCGATTGCAATTTAACTAAATGAGGGAGAGCTAAGTATTGACAACAAAACCCATAAACATGGGATGGAAAGCCTTGAGCCGCTGCTCTTCGGAGTGGTGGTCTCGGGCTTAGTATGTGTTGTGGAGATAGATTCAGATTGTACTTCGGGTCCAGTTTCAGGGTCAGTATGTGTTGCGATAAACTTTCTATCGGAAAACGGCTGGGGAAATAACCCGAATTGGGCCAAGCGCCGGAAGTCCCATTCGATTGTGGTTTCTGTCTTGTAGGTCCAAAAAATCCACCCGTTCAGCATCGTTTCGTATTGTTGGAGCTGGATTTCAATGTACTCTCGCGTGCTATTTTTATGTTCTTCTGTCCACAGTGCCCAGTTGTTGATATCGGAACAAGTCCCCATATACGGGATATCTATTGGGACATTTGTGAACGGGGGCGTGCCATCCCACCGGTTTCCTTTGTGGACGCTGTTGAGCCATGGCGTACAATCGGTCAAAGCTGCGCTCCATTCTCCCACAACCATGGGATGAAATGGTAAGCTTTCCTTGATCCCCGAGGCAAATCCCCTTATGTTATTGATGCGCTCGGACATGTTGTTGCGGAGCTGGTGCGCCGTAAAAATCTCATAGTGATGGTGGTCGATCAAGATATTATAATTTTGCAACCGGCCCGGCATTGTGCCAGAGGTGTTTAGGAAGCTGTCCCAGTACCCTTGCTCTTGAAATGCGTCACTGAACACTATTGTGTTGTTGGTGTGCTGCAAAAGCCGGGCATCGAGATAGGTGGAGTGATAGAACAGTTCCAATTCCGACATGGACAAGTAAGGACCAAAAGGCTCGTTGAGAACCTGAATCCCGAGGATGGTATCGTTGAAACGTTTTGAAAATGAGGCTCCCCCATACTTGGTATAAATCTGCCTAAGTACCAGTTCAGTTAGCTCGATGTTTTGGCGTGAAGCTTGCCATCCAGGTCCGTTATTACGGAACAAGCCGGAGTTATCGAATCCGTTCTGCGATCCGGGGGCTCCATGCAAATCAATCATCACTTTGAGATGGTTCATATGTGCCCATTCGATTGCCTTATCCAAATACTCCTGGGCTCCTGATACATAGGGGTCGTGGTCAAACATGTCGAAGGCCCAGTAGCCAACCGGGATCCGTACCATATTGAAGCCATATTCTTTGATGTCGCGGAAATCCGTTTCGTTATAGAAACGCAGCCAATGTAAATGGAGACGTCTGGCTGCCTCATCCTTGCCCAACTTTGCACAGAAAGTGTACTCATCAGGAGGAATATCCGAAGCATTTTTGGAGGTTTCATTAAATGCCAAGAAGAGAGACGGTGTTATAAAAGGCTCTAGCAAAAGCCAGCCTCCAAGCGATACTCCTTGGTACTGGAAACTTGCAGAAGAGTGCGAGTTTGTATACGGATAAGGTTGTGTGAGGTTGGTATATTTTGTGGTGTTGAATGTATTTGTTAGAGTTGGCGAGTCGAGAGCATGCGTCAGAGCGGCATACATCAACACCCAGAAGGTGAATGAAATGAGCGGAATGGCCATTAAATAAGAGAAGGACGGTGGTCGCAGTCGGTCAAGCCAGGTGTATTAGGATTACTAATGTCCGCAAGAGGGAGAGAAAACAACCAAACAAAGAAGAAAGAGAAAAACAAACAAACAAAAAAAAGAAAAGAAAAGGTTTTAAACGACATGAGAAATTTCTGCGATTTTCCTCATGGTACACTTTCCTCGTGTAACGTTTTTGGATTAAGCCGGTGATCGACGCGGCTGCGGCCCGGTTAGGAAACTACAATACCGTGGAACGAACAAAGATGAACGAGACTCGATTACCGGGAAAGACGAATCAAAAGCAGTGATTGCCCTTTTCGACATATGCCCGAATGCTTATCACCACCGGTTGAGCCATTATAGGGTAAAATCCGCAAAAGTTGTGTTTTCACACTGAGATTATAGGTGATTTCCCGAAACAAGAAATAACATCATGTGGGATGAACGTGTGGTATATTTCCTGGATTTTGAAATATCTTTCGTGATGTTGTTGGTTGTTGTTACACCTTGGGATTCCGACCATGGTTGCTCCGGGTCGAACGATATTTGGGCTTTGATTCCCAGAAAATTTACGAAGCAGTGAAGAGAATTCATGGATATATTGCGGAGTTATTTATGTACTACACTGGCGGTTGAAAAAGTCTCTTGAGATATTTTCAGGTAAGATAACTCCATCAATTAGTGGTAGTGGTGTGATATTCTTGCATGCTATTGAAGAGTCATTTTAGTTAAAAGTCGTCAACTTTGTATGAAAGGATCTTAGTCTTTTCGTCTTGCCATGGGGTGAGCCGGTGGTGGGGGTGCAATTTACACCTGGTGATTACTGGATTACTCGCAAGTTTTGTTGATGATCCGACCATAATCACCAAGATAATGACAAGGCTATTTGAAAAATACTTCACTTAAACCCCCTCAGATATGAATGACTACAACATCCATACAATACACAACACCCTACAACACACAACACCCCTGCAACATGCCGTAATGAAACATCTATTAGCTAAGGAAAAAGAAAGAAGTGGGGTCAGGTTCATCTGCTCTTATGTACATCCAATATATAAAACATCGGTCCAGATCATGACATGATTAATCCAAGTCGGTCTCGGAAGGCTTCGTCTCCTCAGCAACAGCTTCAGCAGCATTGGAGGCAGCTTCAGCAGCACCAGAAACACCCGCTGCTCCACCAATGATGTTGGTGATGGTGGCAGGCGGTTGGATGGCAATCATCATCACCAACAACTCGTAAACATCCTCAGGAACGGTCTTCTGGTAGATGCCCATGATATCCGTGGGGTTAGGGTATACCGCCAAAGCCTTGTAGAAACGCAACGCAGCTTCAACCTTGGTGGCAGGGTTATTGGCCAACTGTTCACCGGTGGCAACTTGTTCCATAAAAAACTCCTCCTTTTTGGTCAAGTCGGTGGGAATTGGGTTTTCCGCCAAATCTTCCGTCAAAGCCTTCTTGACGGCAAGCATCTTCGACTTCTTCAGCTCCTGCTGTTGCTTAATCGCCTGTTTTTGTTGCTTAACGTGTCTTTTTTTCAATTGTTTTCTGAACTCGGGTGATGTTCTTCTGTTGTAGTCAAAGTACACGGCGTACGCGAGCACACCGGCGGCAGCGGCGGAGACAAATGCAAAAGTCTTGTTCATTTCAGCTAAAAAGGCGGTGATGTTTTGGATGTTTAGCTTTTTTGTGTTAGCTTTTTTGTTTTGCTTTTTTGTTTAGCTGTTTCTGCTGTTTCTGCTGAGTAGAAGGTGTTCAGCAGCAATTGTTGATGCGAAGGTTTGGGCCGGAAAATTTTTGAAGTAGTTTCGCGTGCGAATACCATGTGGAGATCGGAGAAAGTGGCCTAGTTATGAGAAATGTGTACGGTGGGGTAGTATTATGAATTTATGGAGGGGAATTTGTGGACTTGGGAAAAGCGGGGGGTTGAAAAACTTTGGTTTGTGGTTTTTGTTTTGTGGTTTTGTGGTTTTTGTCTTCTGTCTTTTGCTAATTGTTTATTGTCAAATGTGCTACTGAAGTATCACCTACATACCGCACCGGAGTTATAATCACATGACGTCAAGAAGGAAAAGGTTCTGGGATATTACAGTAAAAACTCTATACAGTAAAATCTCTATATAAGAATACTCTATATAGGAATAAATCGCGTTCTTTAGAATATGCCATCTAATTTTGAGACTTAAAGAGTGTGAATATTTTTACATAGTTAAGGCCAAAAACCTGGCTTCTTCAGAATATTCCATTAAATTTTCAGAATATTCTTATAAAAATCTTTCCCCAGGATTTTGATAGATTTCGAGGCATGATAACAGGCAGCTTTCCGAGGTAGTAGCAGCTGTAGTTCTTGCTCAATTTCACGATTGCACCAAGTAAATGCGCGCATGCACCATCCCGGGACTCCACAAGTATCTCATTGCTGGTTTGCTGACTTTGCAGTTGAGCATTCTTTTACAGATGGGGAGAAGGCTGGGCATTCCAAACAACTAAAAGAAGGAGCTACGAGACTTTGCGACGGCTAATCCTGACTATGACCAAAAGCAACTTCAAAGTTGGTTTTATGATAGGTTAAAACAAAGAGTTGGTCAAGGCAGCATCTCTAAAATCTTATCAGATGCATTTCGGTCTCTTGATAACATATTGCCGGGAAATTTTCAGTCGATGAAGCAGAAAAGACGACGTCCGCCTAATTTTGCCGAACTTGAGGAAGAGAGAGAAAGTGGCGATGTTCTGGATCCTGACGCGGAGTGATGGAAGTAGTACCTGAGATCACTTTGAAAGAAGTGATACTAAGCATAACTGTCGTTGTCACGCACCTCAAGAAGGAACATTCTGACAACTAAGATGTCATTTTGGCCCTTGAGAAGCTACAAATTGATACAGTCAAGAAGTAACGAGAGAAAAGATATCAAACAAGTATCACTGATTTCCTTTGCCGCGAATAAAGGTCTTTTAGCTTGAAGTTTTGTTGAGAAGCCGTCCGCTGCTGACAAAATATTCTAATTACTCAGTCAGATTTTCCTACACATAGACGCAAACACCTGTACATCTTGGGGGATCTCGATAATATGCCTAATTTTATGCCCTGGAGAACATATTCTTATATAGAGTTTTTACTGTACGTTAAAACATGATAATACATTAAAGCACGATGTTACGTTAAAACACGATGTTCCATTAAAACACCATGTTACGTTAAAACATGATGTTACATTAAAACACGATGTTACATTAAAACACTTTGTGTAGTTCGTCCAACTATATTCATTTTTATACGCTACATCGTAAGAGAATATACGTTCTTTTCTGGGACACTGTGGCGAGTTTTTTCTTTGGTGAGGTGGAATTCCGTGATGGAATATTATAAAGGACACGATTCTTTTTCTGTCGATCTGTTTAGTTTACTTGTTTCAAGAAATCATCTTTCGTTTGAAGTCGATAACCTT
Organism: Metschnikowia lachancei; assembly: GCA_030572615.1. Taxonomy (NCBI): domain Eukaryota; kingdom Fungi; phylum Ascomycota; class Pichiomycetes; order Serinales; family Metschnikowiaceae; genus Metschnikowia; species Metschnikowia lachancei. The sequence goes on from JAJMAK010000145.1 coordinate 25,926, forward strand.
TCCAAATGATGTTAAAGTCTCTAACAATTTGCAGACTTACTCGCCTAATTCTGTCAACCACGAGATCAAGCCCACAAAGTACACTTTTCTACGGTGAGACGAAGTGAACTGCAAGAAGCTTTCAATAAAAGATGTGCGGGGTAGTCAAACCTATTATGAAGCTAATGCACTCCTTTATTCTCTTAATTAACTTTAAACTGTCTATATCTCAGGCTCAGAAAACGAGACAAGGGTACCAACTGAAAAGTGTGTAAAATGTTGAAACATATTTGAGAAAAGTTCCAAGTACTCTAAGAAATAAGAAAAACACATATATTGCAATGAAATTTCCATAATTCAACCAACTTTGAGATATCTTGCATTACGTTTGTCTAAAATGTGGCTCTTCAAGACTCAGTTAATATATATGGACGCCCTAGTTAAAAACACCATGATACAGGAACAGCCAAGGTACGAATGAGTTGGCGTGATCTAAAGAGTGGCTAGAGTAAGGAGAAACGCTCAGGTCGTTCAGACACTTGAGGAACTTGGTAAGAAACTGTTCCGAAGCAAGGCCACTGCGGGGAATGTTTCTGGGGGTTTAAAGAATCATCAATTTGTGGAACCTTTTGAGCAGACCAAGACCAAGAGAAAACAGGTACCCAGAAGGAAGGAAAAGGAGGCATTGGCTGTGGAAAACTCTTTGGGTGATGGCCCCGACCCTGAGCTTTCGAAAATGATGGGTTTTGGTGGCTTTGGGTCTACCAAACAGATGAGAGGGGTGCTAATGGGAGTTTTTTAAACAGAGTGTACTTTCTCTATTTTGGTATCATTTCATATCCATTTAGGCATTTCTTCGGGATACATTGTCTACTATCTCAGATGACTAATTTACGAGGAAAGGAGCAAGGTTTCTTGGAAGTGTTAACCACACGTATGCAATGGGTGGTGGAAAATTTTGGGAATAAATTGCTTTTCTGGTGTTCAACCCTTGTTCTTGTTCATTTCCAATATGCCCTGCTGTCCTTAATAGCACAAGCTATGGCGCTATGATTATATAACTCTGGTCTTGATTTGTGATGACGGGGTCAATTATCTTGGAAAATTACCTTTTTTCTCTAAAGATGCAAAAGACTGGGTTGTGTAAAAAGAACCTTTGGAAGACATCTTTCTTTGGGGTCCGTCTAATGGTCATATGTGAAAAACAACGTGGGGATCATTGATTGAGCACTGAGGTATGAATATGCCAATTGTTTTTGTTATTTTCTTTTTTCTTTTTTGTTCTTTTTGAATGGAACATTATGCCTCTTTTGGGGCAGATTCGAAGCACTATTTATTCCACGAACTCTGCCCTTTGCGATATCCACGGTGAAGACCTTAGTCATAATGGTGCCTTACTTCAATAAACCAATAGAATATTTCCGAACGCAAAATACTTCAGCCACTTTTTTGAAGTAATACACAATTCCATTTTATCACTAAATGCTGATGTTGGAGGTGATGTTACAAACGCGTGATATGAGGATGTATGTGGATGTATGTGTATGTACCCAGATGAAACAAGCCTGGAGCAGGAGGCTGAAACATAGAAACGGTTTACCTGTTGCGTGGCCTGGCATGACGTTCTCATTTATGGTCTCCGACGTCTACCATGACTCACCCAACATATTCTGTGACTCACACCCGCAAGAGCCTCGTGCTTTTTGCGGGGGAATTCATGTCTTGCAGTGGGTTTCCTGGTGGCCTTATTCACTGAAGGTGGTCGATATTAATTAAACTCAAACAAATTGCAAGTAAGAGAACAGCGGTGGTGGAAAAGTATAGCCAGTTACCGATTAATGGGTGAAACAATACAGTACGCATTGAAATAGTGGTGCTGGAATTATTTCATAGTGTGGACTCTCGATGGTGTTGTCCCCGTTATAGTGACGTGCGACCCTGCTCTAGCGATTTTCATATAGTGATGACCCCATGGGAATGGGTGCTTTCACTGATATATGATATATTCCAAATGATGTTTTGAGTTAACGTGGGAAGGACCTAGAGTAGGAAGGAGTAGACATTCACCCGCGTGATGAAACTAGCCTACTGTTCACCAGAGGAAGAAGACAAAGGGAGGGGAACATAGAAAATATAGGACAAAATGAAGGAGAAATTGCAGATTTTATGTAGACTTTATTTCCATAGCTTTCTTCTCTCAAATTAGGGTTGCGGTAATAATACTTGTCACTCGAGGGCCTAGGTCGTAGGGAAATGGTTATTCTTTGGATAGTCATAATTCATTTGACCGGTCTCTGCCAAAACATTTACTCACTGTCACTTTATTCTTGTTGGTGCTTAATTTGATGAAAGGGCTTTCGCTCATCACTCATCATAGCCAGGGTGGAAGTAGTCGTACCAATGTAGTTAGTATTTTGAAGGAGAAACTGACTTCGGTAAGTTCCGACAAGTCTTGAGTACCAATCTGGGCTCTACACGTCTCATTTGAACATACTAGGAAGTATTTAGCGAGATTATCACATCCTGGGTTTTCAGACACATTTTATTATTATTTCAGGATAAGTTATCTTCCTAAAATCGTTCCGAAACCACTAATCATAACAGTTAAGTAGTAGAAATATTGCTCAAGTATGAGATTATGCCTTCAGTAATCAAATAATTTTCTCTTCATAACTAGGATGGACTCCATTCTCGTTACTTAATCAAATATCAATATCCAAAACATATTTCCTTGACGTATTTCTCTGTGCTTCATTTGACACCCAAAGTGTACCAATGAGATATTATTCAACCCATTGCTACGTTATCAGAAGGTCAAATGCTTACCTTTCCATTTGTTTTGGCCTTCGATATTGATATGGGTGTTCCTTTATCTTTCAATTTCAACCTTCTGATTGCACTTGGGTGAAACTGATTTGCATGAATGTAGCAGCAAAGCTGGACACATCCATTTTTCACCGGCTGGTCCTAGGTGGGTCTGGGTTTATTGTCTAGTGGGACAGCTTCAGATATACCATCCAGCACAAAGTAAAACACCCTTCAACACATTGTAAGTCGATTTCTTCACTGAGCCTGAGCCCGTGAGGTTACTTCGTGGGCGAATATTTAACAAAAGCTACAGAAATATGGGCTTGTAGTAATATTTGGGAGTTCCGCCCCTTGAGAGATGCAAACAAACCACTTCTTTAATCTGGTGGGACTGTCTTGTTTATACCATTTTTGGAAGTTTGACGACTTTTCCTCTCTCGAATACTTTGAATTTTCGCCAATCTCTGGCTTAGTTAAATTGCACATCTTACAACAGGAGAGTGCCACCAACTAAAGTCTGTGCAAGAAGGAAGAATGACTGCAAAATCGACAATCTCGAGGTAAACAAACGAGTTTTGCCGAAATGTGCATTGTTCTTGTTCATCCCGGTAATTGTGCCAAAATGAATGAACATAACGTGGTGGGAGGTTCTTGCATGTAAATGTAAGTGGTTTATTACTCGTCTACGACACGCGAGCAGGTGAGACGAAATGAAAACTCTCAGTGATTGCGTTATTCGACCAGATGTGAGTGAACGGGCACACCCGAAAATGCCGAGGGCCAGCCACTGCGACGACTGTTTGATACACTCGTCGCCGGAACACTGTCAATTACACTTGACAGAGGGACTGCTTCTCGATAAGCTTCGTTATTTCGACTTGTCATACAACAAACAATTCTGAGTGAACACAGGACATACTTACCCACATTTCCCGGCTAACGCAAAGTATTTTACTTATCACAAGTCACCGTCACCATATTCGGGACCCTACTAACCGACCCTACTAACAGACGCTACTAACCGACCCTACTAACCGATAAGTATTACAGACTTATGGAGACGGTCGTATAATGTCTAGTCATCAGCTTAAACGAGCAAAGACCTGATCAACTAGACCACTGTCAGCTTTCGGCAATGTCTGAATGTTGGACTGTACAAGGTATACTATGGTGTAGTCATATATACCCGCTCTTTAATAAATGAATAGGAACGCGAGAAGGTAATAATCATGAACGGTTGCGGAATTCAATTTCTCAATGTGGCTGAATCTTGGAAGAAACCATTTCTCGTAAACCCAAGACAAAAAGTTACATCTTGCTTCACGAAAATCTAGCCAGTACTTCATAGAGTTCCCCTCATCATCACAGACGAGAAGGGGTTCATGCCAGAGGCTTCATTGATAACAACACCAGAGTGTTTCCATCCTATGTTAATGTTGTCCAACTTGGATATTCGCAGCACGCTTAATGTACATATTTTTACCTTTTAACACGTTTCCCCTCGCTACTATGAGAATGCTCTGGAAGTTGATCTCGAAGAAATGGCCCACCAAAAGGCCCACCAAAAGACCGACATGGCCTAAACATAAACCTCCACCAAGTCCCTGACAATACCCGTCACCAAGTAAGTCAAGCAGCAGTACCCGAAGATGGTTGTCGCATTTTCTGTCTAAAAGTGCGTCAAAAAAACCCAAAATCGAACATTATCGATAAACCACCACCTTCACAGCTTCCAGCCACCCCAGGTTCATTCCATGGGAACAAAATCAATTCATACGCAAAAGTACTAAAGATTACACTATACTATGTTTAATAACATCTTACTGCCTATTTGGCATACCAAGCAGGTGTCGGGAAAACTTTAGCCTACAAGCTTGAAAACATAATTGACTGTTTAAGAACTGTGCAATCGTAATAACCGTAAATTTAATTGGTATAGTGCAGATTACATCCACCACACTATTGTTGTGCAACAACACAAACATGAAAGGAATTAGTTATAGTTGAAAAGTCCACTTCCCTATTTCCAATGTATTAGTCTCCAATGCCTAATTATCCTAGCGTCACACTAACTGACCCACACTAATTAACCCACACTAATTGACCCACACTAATTAACCCACACTAATTAACCCACACTAACTGACCGCACCATCACATTCACCACACTTCAAACAGTGGCCTCCCACTAAAACATATAAAACACGTCACCACCACCAGTACTAGGAAACATTTCAGGCCAGCATAAAAATCCCCAAACTCACTTCTTCGAACCCGATTACCCCGTTTTCTTAAAGACGTCGTGAAAGGTATCAAGCACCCGTGGTGTACGGGTGTACAACCGGATGATTTTTTTCGCATCAATTTCATTGGCCTGCTGGCTTGGCCCTCTCCAAAGCTACCAAGTTTCCTAGAGTCTGGTATAAACCGTGTGGAAATCCGTAAAACTTCGTGGCTTTCTCCATTGAACTTACCAGAAGCGAACACTCTGCATCTTTGGCTTTAGATCCATCAAAAAAGGCCGGAAAAAAACTAGAATTCCAAAGAATTTCGTCCCGCACACTACAACCACCCAAAATGGCCGAAGAAAAGAGAGTTTTCCCCGACTCCACCAACAAATGGCCTACGCCTTTCACCAACTTGTTCAGCTCGCATGCTTACCCTAAATGGGAGCCTGTGGACACGGCCAAGCAGACCAAGCAAGTGTTCAAGTTTGGATTCTACACCACCGCAGGTGCATACGCATGGCTTTTCCTCTGGAAGAGAACCACGTTCAAGCTCGAGCTTCCTATGGTGGTCACCGGGTTTGCCACCGTGGCTGTAGCCGCCAGGGGTATCTCGGCCAACTTGCGTGAGAAAAACGACGGGTGGAACACCTTCTGGGCCGTTGCTGCAGGTAATGCCACTGTTTTGACGGCTGGATTCAGACAGATGCCTCTCAAACAGAAGATCATGGGAGGTGTTAGTGGCGCGTGCTTGACTGCTCTTGCGGAGCAGATCATGTGGGCGCAATCCACGTCTTCGGCGGGCCAAAACACGAGGTTTGCTGCTGCAAACACCGACGACGAGTTGCCCAAGCAAGAATTCTGGGATGTTTGGCAGAGAAGACCTTTGTCGCAGACCGTGGATGCCTTGGGTGTTGGCAGAGGTATTTTCAAGCCATAAGGTGGGCCAATTGTCCTTCTCCAGCATATATCTCGCAGCACATGTAACATAATCAATATATATAAGTTAGAATGATGTCGATTTGACTAGTGTAGGGGTTCTTAGATGTAGCTATATTAGTGGGAGTCAGGAGGAGGAGTCAGGGGGAGCTTAAGGGGTTTTGGGCCATTTACACTTCTGGCAGCGATCTCTAGGAATGAATGGGTCTGAAAAGAAGGTTGTCCATTTGATCGATCTAATCAGAAGAGGAAGCGTGGTTGATGAAACCCATAGAAAAGATCAAAAAGCCCCAGTTGAGCGGTCAATGACCGTGCTTGTGTGGATGATCTCGGACTTTGTTATTGTGGCACTTGTTTTAGAAACCGGGTGATTTTATCAGTTGCAGTCGAGAGGCTTATTGGATATTTAATGGTTCCGACTTCCTACCAAATGGGAAATCGTTCGTTTTGCATCCATTTTACTTTCATAGTGTTCCTATTAATACCAAAAAACAAATTTCAAATGGTCCAACTATGTCCACATTAAAGGTATAGATATTTATCCATGGCCTTACCAAGGAAAGAAAATCTCTTGGATGTGTTGGAAGCATGCTTCTCGATGATATCGCCCACCTCCCATTTCGTCCAATTGGCCATCGGAAATTCTCACCTGTTCCCTTCTCTCCCAGAATCTGTCCTCACAATGATGTCCTCACAATGATCCAATCCTGCTTTCTTCAAGTGCCCTCTGGCATCCCTGGTACTTGAGATTCAAGAACCACTCCTAGAACTGGGGTCCAGTACGGATGTAGAATTCTCGCAAAGTCTTGACATGTTTTGGATGTGGAATCCCATGGTCAAGGATCTGCCATTACAATTTGCAACTACCTGTTCTTCCTCAACACCGTCAACCTCGTTCAAGTCGAAGGCATACATCGAGTTTAAGGTAAATTCTTGCTCCTCCCTTTGAAAGACTCCTTCAACAAATGTATATATCACTATAGTATAGAGTTTGGCAGATGATGAATCATTATTAATTTCATGAACCGATTGTGGGGGTTCATTTCCCCTTGGGTGATATTCGCAAGTGCGTACCCATAAATGCCTTTAGTAGACTTCACAACATATTTCGGTTTTTCACGAAACATCACCAACTTGCCCAACCATATTCATGCAGGGCAACCCCTTTAATCTGTTGACTTTGGAAAATACAGTAATTGCCTAAGGATGTTTTTAGGTATACCTTTTATAACAATACTTTCGAGCTACCGTTTGCCTCGGAATTATTTGATTAAACAAGCACTTCGCTAATTACATACACAATGTCTTTTTGATGAAGATTTCTCCCGTCATCCACCATATGAATATCCTTTAAGTTGGTGGATTTTTCGATTATGGGTGCCTTCATAAAGCCTACGAAAAGACAACCTTTTCTTTACAAATTCCAGAGTCACAAGTGTAAACCTACCATTCATGCTTAAACAAAGTGCATGGTGAGGTAAGTGCTTGGTCAGGTATACTAACAAAAGTAGTAACATTCCTGAATAACCATCACAGTGTTTAGTATGGCTCATCCTGTAATTTAATCCCTCCATGGTATCACCTTCTGCAGTATAATACACCATTCAACAGCTGGATATTTTCATGGTGTGGAGTGTCTGGTGAGACTACTTTGGTGAAAGCATATGAATACCGTCACCGTAGATCTAAGTATGCCATCCAGAATTCAAATGAAGCATCTATATACATATCCTGAAATGCGTCCTCCAGCACTAATGTTTCCGGTGTTCTTTCATACCATCAGCCTAACACAAACGGTTGAGGATTGAAGAAAAGAATGCAAAAAAGTCACCCCAGTCAACATTTACATTCCCCCCTGCGTTGTCGAAGAATATTTTGTCGGTAACAATCCAAACGCACAAATAACCACTCCAATAAAAATGAAACACGATGAAGAGTTCTTCTAACACTTCTTATAAGGATACTCAAACTCGTTGGCCTTCAACTTCCACAACTTCTTCTTCTTCTTGGTAAGCACATGCTCGACAAATGCATCGTCACAGTATTCCTTCTTAAATTTTCTAATGAATGCTGGGTCCCACAATTCACTGGCAATTCCTAGATCCTTGCAACATCTCATCAATGCATTACTTTTACATCCTTCCAACGCCGTGGTTAGCTTCTCTTCGCCACCATAGTAGTCCTGTTCACCACGCGCCACCGAAACAAGACGCCCACTACAAATGAGGGCGTATTCTCTGCTGACTTGCTTGGGGGTGATGTGGCTCAGAGTTCTGGGGGCCAATCCCCAACCCCCAGGACCAAAAGCACGGTTTAAAATCCGCCTGTACTTGATTTCAGGCAAGTAGAGAATGCCGTCGGGCTTGATTTCGATATCTGAAGGCTCGAGTGGCGCCAAAAGGATATCGTTGACTTCCTTTGGGAACGGAGCCTGGCCCAATCCATGGAATGAGTCGGACCAGTCAATAGTGCCGGAGCTACGCAGCTCATAGATGGGCGAATCGTGGAGAGAGACGCCCAGCGAAACGGGTGTGGTACTTGAGGCTTGTGCGAATGAATCCTGGCCTTCTGCGGCGTCATTCGGCGTGGTTGAAGACGCCTGGGACGTGTTTTGATAGGTTTCGGAATGATCGAAACTTGATGCTTGCAGGGCAGGTTTTTCGGCGGCAGCTTTTCTCACGGGCGTAACACGACGGGCCATGGTGAAGAGCCGAGAAGGCTGACGGCACATAGAGGCTCTGAAAAGCATTGTTTGGCGGCAGAAAATCAGGGGTAATGGTGGTTTAGAAATGGGGCTTATAAGGGCATGCACCATCTCATGTTAGATAAACCCCCAGTAGGGATGTACGGGTGTGCGTGCGCCTGCTCACACGCTATCTTATAGCGGGTAGCATTCAGAAAGTAAGTTTTGTAGCGGTGAGAAGATATCGTTTCAGCGCTTTGGTTTTGTTTGAGGGTGGTTTCAAGTGAAACAGCTAGTTTTAAAATTCTTATTGATAATGCCACCTCTGAAATATACCATCCTGCTGGGTGCTTAAAAGCAAGGTGAAGAAGGTGACCAGCAGCTATCATTCAATCCAGAGTTATGCTTCAGTTTTGCCGACAAAAGTCCTGGGCGGGTGAGTTTGTTGTTTTCTTGTGTGAAAAAACCATCTTCTTCATTTTGATCTTGGCCTATTTCCTGGGTACTAGTACGTCCTAGTATTTCATCGACATTAATAGTTGCGGCACCAGGGCACATGCATTTGGGACTATCGGTGCCACTTCCACGGCTTCGAACGCCCTCCTCTAAAACTATCCCAGTCGTTTCTTCTGGTTCCAACGCCTATCAAAAACACAAGTTGGGTGTTCCTGTTATGGCCTGTTTACATAGAATGAAATGAGACGGTGATACCACATCTATGTGCAGAAGGAATAAGCCTTTTGGGGCAATTTGTACCGCTGATGTATCCGTGCATATCCTAAGGCTTATGACTTCTCTCACTATAATAATAATGAGAATTCCAAAAGAGAACTATCAACAAAGAGGAGCGTCAATAAAGGGAGCCACAAACTTATACGAGTTAGAGTAATGCAGTGTCAAAAGAGGTGCATTGGGTACTGGTTTGGCTTATTGATAAAGGGTGTAATAAAATATTCCAGCTCAATGTGCAATGCATCTCTAATCCAACCTAGGCAGATGTGTTCGCTTAACACACCTTGAGCCTGAAACGCCCTGTTTTGTTCAGAAGTTGCACCCTATTGGTCTTCAGGAAAGTGCCACGCCGCATCAATGGCGTGTCCTTACGATGATGGCGTGGTCTGGCTTTTTTGGATATACAAATGTTAGCTTCCTATTACCGCATGCTACAGGTATACGCTTAGCGGAAGTGCTGGTTCGGGATAATTACAAATAGGGCCCGATCCGCTCAAGATTGTGCCCTCTTGGAAAATCATCATTGAATACATTGAATACTCAACTTGAACCTGATATAATGGGTGATTTACACGCGAGTCTATGAAACTATCTTACCTGTGTAATTACGCAGATGTCACCTAAACCCTGGTGGTGAGTACTCAAGGATTTAAAACGTTAGCTAACAATCTGTCAACGAGTAACCAATTCAACTACCTCAATAATGGAGATGGTCCTTCTGTAATATGTTTTCATACAACCCATCATTTAATCTTTACGTGTTTTCACCGACTTTTACCTTAGTGTTGTTTACAGCCACATACTGAAAAACTCTCGATGGGAAGAAAAACACATACATTTAATATTGAATTTTAATGACTACCGTCTTATTTCTCAAAGCTTTAGGGGATTAATGGTGACTAAACGTTTGGTAGACGCACACTTTTGGCATAAGCACGACTTGAACTATTCGGCTGGGAAAGCTTCTACGCTAAGATTTTCAGCTTCATCCTTGTTCGCCTCACCGTTTAAAACATATTTGTATAAAATTAGATAAGTAGGTGGATGTATGCCTGAAGAAACAAAGGCAGAACCACCCGGTCCTGTATACAGCCACCAACCTTGGTGGATTTTGAGGTGGTGTGTTAATAGCAATTGCATCACCAATAGCGTAATTGAAGGGAGAAAAAGTGCCAGCAAAGAGAAAAAAAAAGTCGAGAACTAAAAAAGAAGCGGCCCTTCTGGGTGGTTACGCTTGCACTAAGATCCCCCGATGTAATGCCCTAGTGAAGAGTTGATATCAGGGCAGATGCACAGGTATGTGATAGGGTCAGAGTCGTGCGCACTGAGGGCCCAGCAGAAACCGCAAGCCGGGAAGAAAACACCCAAATTGTTAGATTCACCAAGAAAGCAATTAAAGAAATGAAAAACTTTTCGTGAACCATTTATTTCCCTAAATCTTTTTTATTTTCTTTCACTCGTGGGTAATTGAGTCGGGAGGACGTCTAAGAAATAATGGCGGATAAACTGGAAAAACGTATGAGGCAATTAAAAAGGGGGAATGGGCCGTGAACTTTTCATGTACAATAAAAGGCAGATAATCTTTTCGTGAATTATATTTGCCCCGTGGGGATCTCTCAGTTTCTGTTGTTAAGCACTTTTTTTCTTTTAGCTTTGATATTTCAGTCACTGTATTCCTTATTTAAGTAAGTGGTGATAACGACCGTCCGAGCTGTAGACGATTATCTATTTTGTCAAGTTACGATATGAAATTCCCCGAATATCCCCCATCCCCCTTACTTTAAGTGTCTCATTCCAAGCACCTATTTCTGTAAAAACATTATTACGCCTCCTTTGTTTCGGCATTTCTGTCAATTATCGCCTTCTGTTTTCCAGTGTTTATGGCTAATTGGGTGTCCTCCTTCGGCTCAGCAAAGTGTTTAACTTTTTGGAACGGCTCAGTAAGATTTGGCCGTATGATTAAGACAAGTCTCAATCTCAGGCTTGGGTTGTTATGCAGATTCTTGGAACTTTTCAATGTCTTTGTTGTTCAAGTTGCTGGATTTAAGAATTACACAAGATTTGAACTGACAAGCACACTTTTATATACACGGTGTTACTTTTGGGATTTCAAGGTAACTAATTCCTCGATGCATATTTCTTGAACTTTTGAGTTGATAATTTCTTTTGAAGCTTTTGTGAATTTCCAACTGAGTTAATCAAGGCACAATTTTGGTTATTGAGGATCCTTTACAAGTTTCCTTCTATATGGTATATCTTTGCAAGGCTATTAATTCGGAACACCGGTGTGGTTTGGTTGCAAAATTCGTCAAAGGGTGGATGTCACGTGATCGTTATCACCAGGTATTCTAGCTAGGACGAGCTTTAGCGTTAATAAAGCTTAAAATGGGTCAAATGTTGTTGTAGAGTTAATCCAAATCTCGTAATTATCTTCCAGGCTAAATATGTTCTGGCATGTAAATAGGGGGTTTGATTAAAAGCATGCGGATCATATGGATTTATAGCGGTCGTGTTAATTGCATTAGAAAATGAGTGACTCCAAACCGTTAGTACTCACCACCAAAGGTATTTGCTAGCATGCTGTCTTGACTAAGAGGTTTACCCGACATATCAGTAGGTTCTTCTAATATACACGAGAGTGAATCATGTAGAATTTCCTGCATTCGATAGGGAATACTGAACAATTTACAAGATGGTTATGTTTTACGATGGTTATGTTTTACGATGCGCATGTTACCCATGTCATAAATTCGACTATCCTTCCGTTAAACTTTTTCTCGAATTCAATGATTTGAACGTTTCATGACAGGTTTTCTTTGATACTTGGTAATTTCGGGTATCTAGTCAAAGTTTGTTTAATTGTGTGAAGGGGTGTTCTGCAGAATAGCAGTAATTGAATAACCACTCTCATGAGGAGTAATCCGATGTACGTACTTCATAAGCAGATCCCCATGACTTGTTATCACTACCAGTGTACCATCTGGAACAAGGGTACCACTGGGAGGAGAACTAGAGTCAGTAGTTGACACACCCAGAACGTCATCAGGGAGCGAAGCGAC
>JAJMAK010000146.1:0-38037 GCA_030572615.1 Metschnikowia lachancei
CAATGGATGTTGCAACACACTGCAACTGTTCGATTTCTTAAATCGGCAAAGCCTTTTGGCCCAACCATTTTTTGATATTGTTTATGGGTCTTTTTTGTTTGTGGGTATTTTGTAGCGGAGGCTAATTGTTGATGACCATTACTATCAGTGATGGCCCTAAGTTTATTATACCAGAAATGGCGTCACAATACTAACATCAGTTCATTTATTTCTTGACGTGGTTAACACCGTCAATGTCTAGGGGAAAATAAGCTCCTTGGTGATTTAGTATCGACCAAACCACATACCCAAAGAAAAGGGGCTAAAATAACTTTAAATTAGACACGGAACTTCCACAATGTGGGTCGTGCAAGTATGTATTTGGAATTGTTTTGACAGTGTACACTGATTTATGTTTGGTCCATGCTTTACATGTTTCCCTGTACCTCCTAAACCCTCCCAATGCTGGATTATGGATAGATCATAAGCAAAAATTAGATTAACAACATCAGTTAAAGGCAATGTTTTTGTATCAAGAAACACCATAACATGTTTCTGTAGTCTAGTTCACAGGAAAGAACCGCCTCATTCTCAAGGACTCATAGTACCTGACTGTATACCCAAAATTGGACTTTTCACCAGTAAAATTCTAGGATAAACAATAATTCACTCAATAAGATATTATGTTCTATACACAGAAAGAAAAGTAACTTTTAAAATTCTCTTCAATGTATTTTGATAACTGCGTCTATTCAACATGATCCATATACCCACCGAGTATCTATTGTCTGATCAGGAACATCCCAGTCTACCAAAAGAGCTCCAAGTGACACCATAGCTCTTACTTAATGACTTCACCACCTAAATTAATAATATAAGAAAACCAAAAAATGGTTAAATCCATGCTGCCTCATTAGACACCGCAAATCAGTGTTGTTCACAAGGAGCGCTTTGCGAAGCTTGGTAGCTACTTTGTCACTACTAATTAATAATAATACCTGGGTTTTCTGGCATCGCTACTCGTGGTTTTCATCGCAGGTTGATGAAAACAAAAAAAAGGAAAATTCCAAAAGATATCCAGTGCCTAGCTCCAACAATAACTGAAAACCAACGGAAAATAGTCCATGTTGTCCCGTGGAATAGGACGTGTCTTTTTTTTGTGCTGTTGGAAGAACTTTGTAGGCGCAGAAATAAAGTCGTTTTAAGAATGATTCAATCAGAAATATATTTCTCGAGTTCAAACATCTTTTATATAATTCCATATTCATCAGCCGTCTTTTTCTTAGATGATTGGTGCGCTAGAAAATGCCTGTTTGTCATTTAGTGCGGTCTCTACGATTGGACCCTCAAAGATAGCATGATAGCCTCTCTTGTACAGAATGTATGTATCTACTCACCTAAATCAGACTGGGCTTTTAATTCTTCAAGCTTGAAAAAACACTGGGAAAAAAGAAGAAGAAGACAAAAAAGAAACAAAAAAAAAAAAAAAACTATCCGAATTGGTGAAACAATTAATGGAGGATACATTCGCATCAGTCTTACCGACAGAGGAGACAGTTATATCTTTTGGCCCTTTGGATGAGGAGAATACTTCAACGCCAACGATCGGTTCTTTTCTCGTGACTCATTTTTTGAGAGCACTTCTAGCAATGGTAGAGGGTCGAAGCGAGCGGTAATCTATAGGTCATTGGTGACTTACCAAATAGAACTGTTATCTGTCATCGTCATCGAAAACTCTCCAGCATGAAAGTAGTCAGGCGCCATAAAATTAGTGAGAAAGACCTACAAAATGCCATCCTTACTTTCGCTATTTACTAAAAATAAATGCTAACTCCCGCAAGACTCTCTCAGGTATTACACAAGTCGAAATAGTAGCGAAAGGAGCGAAAGGAGCGAAAGGAGCGAAAGGAGCGAAAGGAGCGAAGGTAGCGAAGGTAGCGAAAGTAACGAAAGTAACGAAAGTAGCGACGGTAACAAAACTGCTGCAACTACGACAATACTGTGTACATAATTCGCAGCTTTTGTTGGCAGCTTTTGTTGGCAGCTTTTTTTCGCAGCTTCGAGTTTACCAACTTACATATCGCGCACTCATCGTACATGGACAGGCATCATTTGAGATAAGCTGAAACCACATTCATACATTGAAGGTTCATTTTTATCATTTTCTTTGCTCATTTTCATATTCATTATTCATACAAATACCTTTGAAGCACACACTCTTTTACGTCAAAGTAATATCAAAATAAACCCCTTTCCCACCCAATGAATCTTCGAACGTTGCTTCTACCCAAACATATTTTATTTCATTCGCATTTCATAAGAAGACCAATCTTCAGCACAATCCATACCACCCAATCAATTTGCTTCGTCAAACTATACTCTACACACTCAGAAGGATTCAAGCTTCGAGATTACCAGATAGATGCAGTCAATAGTGTGCTTGGGGCAGTGGACTCTGGGATCAAACGGCCCGTGGTGGTTTTGGCTACCGGTGGAGGAAAGACGGTGGTGATGTCTCACTTAATTCCACGAATCCAATCAGAAGATACAAAAAGAAAGAAAACTTTGGTGCTTGCACACAAAGAAGAGTTGGTCCGACAAACAGCAAAGACTTTGCGCGCAATGAACCCCCACCTAACCGTGGATATCGATATGCTGAAGCAGAAACCTGGCCCATATACTGATGTTATTGTAGGATCGGTGAACACGTTGGTCAGGATCACCCGGCTCCACCAATATGACCCGGATGAGTTCAAGACCATTGTGTTGGACGAGTGCCACCATGCACCGGCGCAATCATGGACGAAAATCTTGAATTATTTCGGTGCATTGGAGCCCGACCTGGGAATTGTAGTATTGGGGTTCACCGCCACTCTAGAAAGAACCGATGGCAAGGCCCTTGGGGATGTTTTTGATAAGGTGGTGTACCAGCGTGATTTGCGTGAAATGATCAAGGGAAAAGAGCTCTGTGACGCAAGATTCTCCACCATGAAGGTGGACCTTGATTTGGATGACGTGCGCGTAAAATCGGGGGACTATGACCAGGTTGCCTTGGCAGAAGCCGTCAATACTGCCGATACAAACTCTCAGGTGGCAAAGGCATATATCCAGCTTCGCGGCGAGCTAGGTTTGAAGTCCACTTTGGTGTTTTGCGTTGATATAAACCATTGTAAGACTTTATGTGGAGTTCTTCAGGCTCACGGCGTCAATGCGCAATATGTCACCGGAGAAACGGCAAAACACGTGCGACAGGACATCTTGGAAGAGTTCAAGCAAGGAAAAATCGATGTATTGTGTAATGTGCTTGTTTTCACCGAGGGCACAGATATCCCCAACATCGACTCTTTAATCTTAGCGCGTCCGACAAAATCCCGGCCTTTGCTCACGCAAATGATCGGCAGAGGCCTCCGTTTGCATCGGGGAAAAGACGTTTGCCACATCATCGATATGGTCAATACCATGAAGGTGGGCGTGCTGTCTGTGCCCACATTATTCGGGCTTCCATCTGGCCACCGGGTCGACAAAAAGTCGTTCGAAGATCTTGACCAGGAGAAGGAGGAAATCGACCAGGAACAAGAGGAGGTGAATGCCCGGGCAAGAGAAGAAGACGTGCGCCGGATCCTTGAATACCAGAAACAGATGGAGGACACGCGTCTTCAATTTGATGTCATCAGTGGATTTGCCTCCATGATTGCAAGGAAGAAAACCGAGTTGAAGGAGTATCCTTCGCGGGTACACGACGCGTTTCGGCTGTGCGGCCATGAATGGATCAGGTTGGAATACGACGTGTGGGGACTTCCTCTCCCCAATACAGACACGTACCTTACCATGGAACGAGTGGAAAATGAAAGCGATGGCGTGGAATTCATGCTCTACCAAATCCACCCCACCAGTATTCACATGTTGAAAGCCAGCAAATTCAAGTGCCAAAGAAAACAAAAACATCTTGTAAATGAGGGTAGTGTGGAGTATCTTTTGAGTGTGGCAACCAATCTTATTCTGCGTAGGCCGTTCATGCCCAAGCTGGAAAAGAAAATCTCCCTGAAACAGGCAGCTTACTTATACAAGGCGTTGTCGAAAAAAGTCATCCCCATCTATGGCAGCAAAAGGCTCCAGGAGTTCAAGGAGTTGATTGGTGATCTCAGCATGTCAAGGGCATCCAATTTGATTTTTGCCTACAAATATTCTGTCAATAGTCTCTGGGTCAAGTGGGAACTTAAAAATTTGTTGGGTGTGTCAGCAAAGTTGCAAAAGAAAATGGACAAAGAGAATGAGCGATTAGAGAAAGAAAAGGAACGTCTTGAGAAAAAGTTGGAAAAGATACAGTCCAAGAGTGGCCAACCGAAGGGTCTTGAACGGTTAAACCCACTTTCCATGTGAGGTATGTGTGCGTGGAGGGTGAGGAATAGTTTAGTGAATATGATATAACCGAGGATGGTATTTTTGAACTTGAGCCACGGACAAAGACAAAGAAAAGGAAAAATATGAAAACATATAGAAATAGGGAGCATGACTTGGATATTTCTTGTGGGAATCGGAAAGGCTACAACATGACGTTTTTCTGCCTTTATGTCAACACTAAGCGAGTACCTCATGTATATCAGCTCTTGTAAATGTAATATTATTTCATCTTCTGAGAATCCACATTTTGAAGCGAAAAACCAATCAAGGTTTTATTCGTTGGTATTTATACGGCCTGGTCATTTTCCAAGGAAAACATTCTTAAAAGTGCTTCATAAGAGATATATTAGGCGCCTCAATTTGGCCAGGAAAGACCACAATACCACAACGTAGTGACTATACTTCCGGAATTATTGAAAAGAAAGGGAGCTTTATGAGCTGATATAACATTGACTTTGTTTAATTTAAGTACTTTCATATTTTTGGTTCCTTCTTCTCGTGACTAGGGTTAGTTCAATCCCTAGGAATCGCAGTGAGCTGATTTAAGAAATGTGATCCGATCTGTTTTTTAATTTTAGATTGTTGTAGAAAAAACGAAACAACCAAAAGTGAAAATGTAAAAGCAGAAGTTGCGTTGCCAGAAAACTCCATGCGAGTGTGACTGAGTGTGCCTGGGTGGGCGACGAGCTCACATTTATAGTTCATCAATATCCGTCACATATACGAAGTACACGTTGCAGTGCATGCCATCGAAGTATGGTCAAGCAGGCCCTTTAATAGAAATCGTCTGAAGAAAATTGCCGAATGTCGGATGAAAAGGGATATCCCCTTCATATTCAGTATAACTGAAATAAGACTGTTCACACAGGAATACCTAATGGTATATAAGTATTAATATAAAGTTTTTTATAATAAATGGGAGCAAAATTTCGCAAACTCTCGCAAAAATGTCTTTCCTTGGTTCAGCATTGTCTTTGCCTAACTTATAATCCACGTAGAGGACCAGGGAACAAGTTTCTCCATATCTCTAATCTAAAAAGATATAGAGAAGTGCTTAGAGGGGAAAGTCTTAGTCAACTCAACCTATCTTCCGTTTCTGTCAGTGGTGCATGCTGAGATAAGTCTTTTAGATCAGAATCTGACTCAAAGAGTCCTTGTACAGAAGGTTGAGAAGGATTTTACTTCTGAATCATGTGCCATTACCTTACTTGGAGGAGAGCTTTTGGAACAGTCCGGTGATCGGCCTTGGATCAACAATTGGAAATGGCGGATGCCATTCAACGCCTGAACACTTCAATCCATAGCTTAGAGTAAAAGAATTAAGTTGAAGGACTAATTCATTTGATATGGCTTTTCCTTCAAGTAAGTATTTGAAGGGTTTAAGAGATGACGGAGATAAGTCAGAGTCCATTCTCTACTGTTCCGTTCGTGGCATTCTCGAAAACGGTCTGTGGTTCTTTTATTACCAGATTGCGGACCAAGATCCTTTGATTCTATCGGAAACTGAAAAGTAATGTGGCTGGTAATTCCCTTTTGGTAATATAAAACATGTACCATGAGATATTACCATAACGGGAACTTTCTGTATTGCGACGTTATGTGCCAAGTATGCTGGAGCAGAAAATGCGAAACGTACAATTATGGTTGTTTGGAGTACGATGTTTTTTGGTAATATCAATGAAGAAGGTTGTCCAAAAATAGATCTTCAGGCATAAAATCTTCCTTTTTTACCTTTGAGCTTTGACAGGCCGTACCTTCTGTAGTATCGTGCCTTTGTTGTTTGCAAATAAAGGCCGAGTTAAGCTTGATGCGAACGTTAAGAGAAGAAAAAAATTACAGAGGTCTTCCACACTGAAATCACTGTAAGCTAAGGTTAAACTCCGGGCGATGAAAATCCGGGTAATGAAAGTCCCTTATTTTACTTCCTGGCATTTTAAACCCACCACATGTAGCTTTATTTTAATTAGCATGTCCTTCACTGTGGCTGATCTCGCCGAAAGGTTCCTGGGCTTCTTTTAGCAGTTGTTGATCATTAAAGACCAGGAAGCAAGCAAACCTTCTGTATTTTTATAAAATTCAGATACCCAGTAACTGAGGTGGAGAAATCTGGCTTCAAATGATCACACACTTGTTGACTGTTATAGCTGGAGTATGAAAAGAAAAGAAATATTATCTGCCCCGACCACGAACCACGTCGTTTTTTATTCACCAGAAGGAAGAGCTGCAAAATCGCGACATTGTGAGAACTACAGCACTAGGAAGGTCCGAAGAGATTGAAGCTAAATAAATCACCTCCACCAATATGATGATATATATTTGAGCCTAGATTTGAGCCTAGATTTGAGCCTAGATTTGAGCCTAGATTTGAGCCTAGACTGGAATCTAGATTGGAGTCCAAATTGAATAAATCATGATGATTATTAAAGAAGTACAGCATGCAAATAATCTGAACCCAGTCTGCTTCGAGAAACTCGAAAACACCCCCGCAAGTCCCTTCCAAATAATTCTAAGACCATGCAACTAGTATTTCAAGGAAAAACAATAAAAACTAAAAACACCCCCATAAATATGTAACCCTCTTTACTCCATTTTCCAGTAACTAATCTGATTTTCGCAATCAACCGAACCGCACCCAGTGAGGCGCGGTGACCGAGAGTCGCGCATGGCCACCAGACTCAAGCTTATGTGAGCATGGACTTTCAAGTACACCTACAACAAACATAAACACATCAAAACACATCAAAACATAAACACATCAAAACATAAATCAAAACACAAACACACGATACAAAGACCCATCCAAAAATGCTTATATCTACTTTATGGGTATGGCTATTTGCTGCTATGGCCCTGGCTATGCTGGAGGTAAACACCGAGGAGGCAGAAAACATCATAAGCTCGTCTGGCCACACTAATAATTGGGCAGTCCTTGTGTCCACATCAAGGTTCTGGTTCAACTACAGACACATGGCCAACACCTTGAGCTTGTACAGGACAGTGAAACGGCTCGGGATCCCGGATTCGCAGATCATTTTGATGTTGGCTGATGATATTGCATGCAATCCACGGAATGCGTTTCCTGGTACCGTGTTCAATAATATGGACCAGGCCATCGATCTTTATGGAGATGATATCGAGGTCGATTATCGTGGATACGAGGTTACCGTCGAGAACTTTATTAGGTTGCTCACGGACCGTTGGGATGCAAACCATCCACGTAGTAAACGGTTGCTTACTGACGAAAACTCCAACGTGTTCGTGTATATGACGGGACACGGAGGCAATGAGTTCTTGAAGTTCCAGGATGCAGAGGAAATCGGGGCCTACGACTTGGCTGACGCCTTCCAGCAGATGCACGAGAAAAAGCGCTACCGCGAGATTTTCTTCATGATCGATACTTGTCAGGCAAACACCATGTACGAGAGGATCTACTCGCCCAACATTCTAAGCGTAGGCTCGTCCCGGATCGAGGAGTCCTCCTATTCCCACCATTCCGACTTGGAGGTAGGTGTGGCGGTCATCGACAGATTCACATACTACACGTTGGAGTTTCTTGAGAAAATCGAGAAAAATTCCATGGTCACCATGGACAAGCTTTTTGCTGAGTTCACTTTTGAAAATGTCCACTCACACCCGGGCATCCGCACCGATTTGTTTGCGCGTGACGTTTCTACCGTCCGCCTCACTGACTTCTTTGGCAATGTCCAGGAGGTGGTTGTGGACGATGTTGATGAGCAGCTCGTGGAGTCTGTGAGACAGACCAACCCAAAGAAAAGCATAGAACGTAATCAGCCTTCGGATATAGCCTCGATTCCATTTCTGAACTCCGTACACGAGTCCAAGGCATTGCACCAGGTGACTAAGACCGAGTCGCGTATAATAACCGGTATACTGATGGTCATTTTGGGGATAATCTGGGCTTTAGCCAAGGAGGAGTGTTAGAGTGTTGAGTTCTCTTTAAAGGTGTTGGAGTTCTCTTTAAAGGTGTTGGAGTTCTCTGTAAAAGTGTTGGAGTTCTCTTTAAAGGTGTTGGAGTTCTCTGTAAAAGTGTTGGAGTTCTCTGTAAAAGTGTTAAAATGCTCTGCAGAAGTGTTGGCAAAATGAACACAGTTAGCGAATCCATCACTTGTTTAAGAAGGACGAATAAGTTTGGGGTTCTATTTCTATTTCTTCATTATATCGGTTATTTCTTTCTGGTGGTCATACATTATTCTATTTTGCTTAAATAGATAATGTAACGTGTTCACATGGTGCAATGTCTTTTTTTTTTTTTGCATCTAAGTATTTCAGGGTGGAAGTAAATTAATCACCTGCCTGTTTGATGTGGGTACCAATATCGTGTTCCTAATTGTTTGAGCTATCACGTAATGTATCTGATGGAAATACCTTTACCTTTAGCGAGGGACATTAAATGGACCTTTGATTATGTCCCAAATTACCAAGTGGTCTTCATCTTTATTAACAGTATCTATATGTATAGTATAAAAAGGGGAGATGTATTTCATTTGAAATCATAAAACACATCGATAAAAGTAGTATTTCACATCTCATAGAAATATAGATCTACTCATCATAATCACTTTTCAGCATTGAAAACGTTTCCTCCGTTGAGCTTCAATCAACTTATAAAGTTCTGGAACTTTGGAGTGCCACCTCTTTTCGCCTTTTCCAGATGATACCTCACCAACAAGATGAGTGACATAGTCCATGTTTTCCAATAGATCGTGAAATAACCCCCACATTAATCAAAATAACTTCTGTTGCTTGAAAATCCCCGAGACATCTAAGTCAAAAAATGTCTACATTATTTAAATGACCGGCTTCATTACTATGTCACTGGTGTCGCGGTAATATGTCCCCGTTATAGTTAATTTCACATGAACATGGACACTTTTGAATCACATTTTTTTAGGGTAGATCTCGGTTTAAAGAATGTTTGATTTTCTGAAAAATTGATCTTATCACAAAAATAAATCAGCTAAGAAGGGATGGTATTTGAAATGGCCAAATATTTATGATACATATAGACTGTCAATTATACATGCCGGAAGACAATATTCACTACCTATTAAAAGAGTTCACACAGGAATTTATTCTATTCTTTTAGTATCCAGATTAGTTTCATCTAATGTTGTGTTTGGAGCTGCTCTCTCTCGTTTAGATTCCGTGGCATGTATCAAATTTAATAGAAAGCGTTTCCCCTGAATATCACCATAGTAATTGTAAGAGGGCATCCAGACCGCCTACTGTCACCTGACTGCAATCACGTGACGGATATGTGCGCCGTCCAACACGCATGCATAACAAATGAGTGAACCCACAAGGATGGTGAAAGGAACCAACACCATCATCCAGAGGATACGACTCTACATCTAACGTAGATAGTGTAGTACAGTACACGTCTAGTGTTACAAGAGTAAGGCATCCCCTATACTCTGCGTATTCCCTGAAAGGAGATTACTTCCTTTCAGTGATCCCTTCTGCTTATTCGTAAAAGAAACAAAAAAAAAAAAAAAAAAAAAAAAAAACAACATCGCGATGGTATCGAACCGTTAGATAAATTTTAATAAAAACAGATTAAGACGTACTTCATATAGATACTTTTTACCCCATTACCGAAATACCCCACAAGATTGCTATACTAATTTTTTTTCAAAAAAGGGACCTACATCCAAAAAAATTTGGACTATACACCACATCTTGTTTCAGAGCTTGTAGAACCATCAGAACATCAGAAAAGAGAACAAAAAATATAAAAAATCAAAATGGACAAGACTTGTTTTTAAAAAGTCTGCCCAGAAAAGAAGTCTAATTGCGGTTCTGCTCGTCGCCTTTTGTCACGTGAATTCTCTTTTGTGACCCACGCATGCAAAAAGTATAAAAAGACCATAAGCCCCACAGTTTACATAATCGATTTTCCATAAAGATTTACAGCCACGCGTTTTTTCATCTTGCTCGCTCGCTTACTAATTCGGCGTTTCTATTTTATTTCTTTTCTCTCTTGAAACGAAACTGTTTCAGCTTTGCGTCTCGTCGCGGTGTCATGTCTGTGTTGCCGCACCGTGTCGTACCTCTCATGCACCTAAACACCTTCAGCTTCACGCGCGACCTTGCACAGACCCCAAAACGTCAAAACACTCAAATCTACAAAAAGCTTCTGGAACAACTTCGAACCTCCGCCACTGTCTTTCACTCTACATGGACCTCTCTGGGAATAACGTTTATAACGTCGTGCGATCCGGGTCACCCGAGCAGAAACAAGCCGTGCTCCACGATCTAAAAACGCACGTGAAAAAAGACAATGTGCAGTTAACTTGGGTTGGTAAATACTTCGAGGCGCTTTCCATTGCCACCGACACATCCGATGCATCTCTTCAGACCTTGGCATTTAGTTTGGTGTGCCATTTAGTGAAGCGGGTGAGCATTCAAGATATCAGAGGCACGGTGCTTCGGGACCAAAGCTTCTTGGTACTTCCATTGCTCATCCCGCGAATTGCAGACCCTAGATCATCCATAAAAGTTGCTGCCAAACGGGCGCTTGAGGCTTACTGGCTCAGTTCTCCCAAGTCCGTTGAAACTGCAATGGTGGATTTGGGTTTAGCAAATCGCAACCTGCTTTTAGTCAATGAGTGCGTTGCCTGGCTCAACTACATTTTTACCACTGTCAGTCCGCATTTCAAGCTCGATGCATTTCTTGACCCGTTGGCGAGGATTTTATGCCAACATGCGGGAGACGAAAAGCTCATGATCAATATCAAGATTTTACTCGATAATTATTACGACTTGAAACTGAACCGCATACGAAAGTTCGACCTTCAGAAAGCCCTAGAGAGAAACAACGTCCCGGCATCCGTGCGCACCTCCATCATGGGTACAGACTCCATAATTGCTCGTACCTCAGAGTCACTGAACTTCCCGAAAATGGGTTCTGGTACACTGCAAAATCATGCAGCAAGACCCGCTGTTCAGAGACCGCTTCAAGCTTCTCCTCCACCATATAGTGAAAGATCTTTGACTTCTTCAATTCGCCCGTTAGATTCTCGCATAGTCACCGCCTCACAAGCAATCAGTGCTTCACAATCAACCCGTGTATCAAATGACTCAAATGGAGACCCAGGTGTTTGTTCTAATCCAGACTTACGTGCCTTTTTGACAAAACTTCCAAACTATGCTTACGATAACACAGTGAAACCCCTTGACGTGTCGGAGGGGAACGAAATATATCAGATATTCTCGGGCATGTCCGATTATTTTGCTAGCAAAGAAACCGAGCGAAATTGGAGTTCAAGAGAAAAGAGTATCCTTAAATTGCGGTCTCTTATAAGGGGTAATGCCACCACAGATTTCCTCGCAGACCTTACTTCGAGCATCAAAGACTTACACGAGGGTATCTGCAAATCGCTTCTGTCCTTGAGAACAACCTTATCTGTCAACTCTTGTCAGTTGATAAAAGAAATGGCTTTTTTGTTCCGAAATAATTTTGAACCACTCGCCGAACTCTTTGTGCCCACGCTTATCAAGCTATGCTCAAATACAAAGCATTTGACAAATATCAACGCCCACGTGGCCATATGTGCTATCTTGGCTCAATGCACCCTCACTACCAAATTGGCTCAAAGAATCTTGAATGCGGCATCTGAGAAGAGTGTTAATACCAAAGCTTTTGCCTCTTCATGGCTCCAAATATTTATGATCAGAACACACGAGCTGTGGAAGGATTCTGGTTCAGAAATCGCTGAAAGAGTCCTTCTTAAGTTGCTTCCGGACCCAAACATGCAGGTACGTCTGGCGGCCAAGGACGCTTATTGGAAGTACTGTGAGTATGCCCCAGAACTGGCTCTCGATCTTCGGTCCCACTTAGATTCGAACATAAATAGGGCATTGGAAAGATCTCGCCCGAAAGGCTTGGCTACACCCTCTCTACCTACATTGGCAGCGCCTAAGGTAAGACCATCTTTAAAAGAGTCAATTATGGCCAAAAAGAAGGAACTTAAAAACAGACAGAGCGTGTCAAGGTCAGCTTCTAGAAATGATTTGTCGCATACTTCTTTCCCACTTAACGAAAAATCCTCTATTCCAGTTCCACGCAGATACCTGATCACACCTTCGCTGGAAGAGCCTGCTCGCAGCCATGTTTCGGACCCCGCGATACACAAGCGTAAATCAAAGTCTTTCTTTGACCGCTTAATTGATGAAGAAACCGCCAAACCCGAAAAGTCTGCGATGCCTTCACCTGAGGGAAGTGATAAAAAGTTTACTCGACCTCACGTATCTCCCAAGAGCGCTTCTGAACCTCATTATGCTCAATCTACATTTTCACATCCGTCCACGAGTATGAGTCAGGGTAGGTCACAAACCGACTCGACCGTTGATCACCGAATGGATGTTTCGTTTTCAGATTACACTACACCAAAGCCTCATCATAGTCCAAAAAGCCAAAACAGTCTACCTCATTTATCTCGATTGGATGGTGAACCAGAAACTTCATACAATGAAACAGAAGAGTCAATGTTCAGATCTTTGGTTTCTTCCGACGAGCAGCTCGTAAAAGATGGCATAGATCTTCTTCGTCAAGCAATCTTAGCAGGTGAGAATATCCCCGAGAAATTGTCTCCTAGACTTAAGAAGCTCTCAGTTACAAACCCAGCAGTCCTAAAACCGTTATTTGAAGTGAACGAGACTATTATGCGAAAAGTTTGCAAATTGTTTAGTAAAGAAGATTTCCTAAGACTGTGTTGCATTTTGATAACACCAAAAGAGGAATCTCTTGATTTGATAATCTCTCTTTTCACAGCTGATGAACTCTACTTTTCAGTGGAAAACATGCTTTCATACGTTCTTGAGTTGACTGATATTGTTGACGACGGACTTTTAGTCATGCAATTGATAAAATTCAAAGACAGAATACTATCCATGGTTTTGCGAATACTCACTAATGCCGTTTCGAAAGTTCCGATAACCGATGTGACTTTGTCCAAATTGACCAACAACTTATTTGAATTGGTACCAGTTATCCACCAGACTAACTTGATATCAGACTACAAGGTTTTACTTTGTAAACTCTACGCAATCAATTCGAAATTATTTGTCTCGCAACTTTCAGTGACAACAGGATCGAACAAACAAGAAATTGAGCTTTTGGTGGGGATTGATGATCTGCTTGAGTATAAGAACACGGAAGCCACTTTGTTTAATATGACCGAGTTCACTAGAATCTCGCCGGGAAAAAACCTTGAACATTTGTCGCCATTGAAGTTTCCTTCGGACTTCACTATGCTTCTTCCAAATAACAAACTCAAGCCAGAGCCCAAACCCTTTTTAGGAGAATCCAATGTGGAACTCAACGATTATCTGGTTGTCAACAAAAGTGCAGGTTCTATTGATGAGCAAAGAATATGCCTTGAGCAGCCACCGCAAATGGAAATGGTACTGGAAGAAGATATAATGATGGAAGATCCTGATAAAAGCTCACCAAAAAGTCACTTTGAGGATGAAGTTATGGATGAAATCACTGAACCAGATTTTGCCGACAATGGCGTGCACATTGGTAATCCGACTGGTATAAAGCTTGAAGCCATTGACTTTAATGTCCTCCAGAGATCAGATCCAAACAGTCCCCGGACTGGTTTAGTTATCAAAGACGGACTGCAGGAGTTGGCCGAAGATCTTGCATCAGTAAGGATCTCGAGTCAATCAAATTCTATCGAAACATTTATCGAGAAAGTCGATCCGCTCAATAAATTATCAAGCCGAAACCGACCAATTTCTATTTTTGAAGATTCTAAGGCGGGGTCACCTCAGAAAGTACGGGAGTATGACTCCTCAGAGCTCAACTGGTTCAACTTTTTGATGGCCAAGATGTCGTTGGATTATGGGCTTGATGAGCTCGAGCGGTATTCAAAGAATGATTTCCGGTCGCTATGCGAACAGTTGTCGAATGGAACGGCAAGTGAGACTAGTTTGGCGACCATGATGAAATACCTCCATGTTCCTGATCCTGAATCTCTCACACCGTTTTTGAAGAAAGAAGGGTACTCCCTTGTGGAGGATGCGGCGATGGAGTACTTGAGGCACGAAAAATCGAATTTGGTAGGAGGACTTATGATTCTCAAACAATTGTTGGTAAACAGGTTCAAGCTTGATATCATACGATTATGGAGGATGCTTATCGAGTTGAGTGGATTTGAGTCAGTGGAACCGCTTCGCACACTTGATCTTGCCATTAGTGAGACATTCGATGAAGTCCTTTGCGGTATGTATACTAGCAAAGAGCTCTTGCAAATGGTGATTCATGGTGTTGATGAAGGGCTCAATGAGAGTGCATTGAAGTTTCTGCTTGAATGTTTATACAAGTTGATTTCAATGGAGACGCTTGTGCTATTCATAAATGAGAAACTTGTAATGGAAGTTGATAAGGCGATCCGCCAATTCATGTCACACAAGAGAGCAGATGTTCGAAAGGTTGTCATTGAAACTTATGGCCGGATGTATCGTGCAGCGAAAATCAGTGGAAATTCTGGAAGCAATAAGATGGATTCATCGAGTGGGAGTTCGAGCCACGAGGCAATGGTTAACATCATGTTGCAATTGTCAATCCCGCAACAGCGAATCATTGAGTATTTCAGCCAGGGACACTAATGCATGACTATTGGTGGGCTAAACTAAATCAAATGGAATTAACATGAATAGAATGACTTTTGATTGTACACTATATGCTATGTAAGAATGCAGGATGTCGTCGACAATTAAGATCCGTCGACAATTAAGATACATGCTTTAGTTGTTCACAAGATGCTCGTTATTGTAGGTGGGCACTTGTATAGAAGATTCCGGGGGCGGGATCCCCGCCAGAATCCCTTCTTCCTTCTTGATTCGTACTCGTAGTTTAGACTCGTAGTCAGAGATCTTATTGCTCAGACCACGATGCTGTGGCTTGACGATTTTCGACGTTGTATTATTGTTCAGAAGCTGTCTTCTCTTTTTCATCATGGTCGCACTAGCATCCTGCTGTCGCTGAGATGGAATCCCACTCCGCATAAGGTAATCCATGTCTTCTGGGTAACCATATGCCGGGCCGGGCTGGTCCATATGGACCATAGAATGCATGGGCGCATGAGGCGTCAATTGTGGATGTAGGTACTCATTTTCAAACGGAAAGTGCGGGTAGACTGACGGAGCATCGTGCGGATGGTAGCCAGAAGATTCGTAAGGAAACGGAGCAAACAGCGCCATGACCGCGGAGGGGGGATATTGGGGGCCTGGGCCAAAGCCCATTTGTGGGTGCATGTATGCCTGGTCATCGAATAATTTTGCCAGTCTCGGGTAGAAGAGCTGGGATGCCGAGTTCAAAGTTGCGGGCCGTGCAGGCACGGTTTGTTCGATAAGGTAGTCGTCGTTGCTCACCAAATTGATGGAGTTTTGAAGCACCGAAGTATCCAAGTTATCGAAATCCGAGTCGAACGCATTGATATAGGCACCGGAGTGATGGTGCGAGTCGAGAGTAATGTAATCACGGCCTGCGTAGTCACGGCCGGCCCAGTCTCCTGGACCAGGGCCTGCTCCAGGAATTCCTCCGTTCATGGCGTTTCCGTAGTCCGGAAATTCTTGATCTAGGTAATCAAGAGGGAAATCGTCGTCATCTTCCACAGCATCAGTTTGCTTGAGTAAGGAATTTTCTCGTTGTTGTTCTTGTGGTTGTTGTTCTTGCCCGGGCTGTTGTTGAGTGTAGTCCAGGCCCAAAGTCTGGCTCGTATAGCTTGGGCCGGTATTTTCTTGACCACTGGTATTATACTCCGGGGACCCCGTCTCACTGTTGTCCTCGTGCTTGACGGTTTCAAACTTCAGCTGGGCCAAGTGCTCGGATAACTGGTCGTAAAGAGATTTTGTTTTATCCTCAACATAATTAAACAGAAGAGCCGGTTCTCGCAGCGCGACCGAAGTGGCGGGCTGGTTGGCCTTTTCCTTTTTGATGTCACGTTCTAGCGCATCTGCCATGAGCTTATCATGGGGCACATTGAACCAGAAAAAAACCTTTTGTTTCTTCTGTGTTCGAAGACACGAGTTCTTATAAAGGAACTCCAAGAATTCCAGCTTGGGGTTTTCCAATACCGAGTCAGTTCCAGCTTTGAGGTTACGCAAGTCGGAGAAAATGCCTTCTTCGAACTTCTTGCGGTCAGTCACGGTACGACCAAAGTGCTGGAACTTATAGAGAATACACCTGACGATATCAGTGCCGGTGATGAAATATAGGTTATTCCAGAAGACGCAGCTGACAAAACCCTCGTCATTATTGAGGTAATACCGACGGATGACCTGGTTTTCCTGCCAATTTGCCGGCGCCGTGGCCAAGAAGAACTTGAGGTCTTCCACAAGACTTAGCGATTCCTTGACTTCTTCAGAGATCTCGGACATTTCAAAAGAGCGTGGGGGTGATGTTATATCTGATTATGGAGCAGTATTGCAATGGTAATGATTGAGCACGCAATATGAAACACGCAATATGGCAATATGGAACACGCAATACGGGACACGCAATATGGGACGCAATATAGGACACGCAATATAAACCACAGTAAGTCAAACACCAGCGTGGTTCAAACGGTTCAAGGAGAGTAAATACGGAACAGTCCTGAAAAAAAGGAAGGGTGTGCTATTAAAAAAATCAGCAAAAGAAAAAACTCTGTATGGTATTTGTTGGAAACTAATTTGTCCGAGACAAGTGTGAGAATGCCAGAGCCTAAATAAGAATGGGCCTTGTTTCATGTTTCAAGATCTGAAACACGCTTGCTGCGCACTGGCGCACCTCACACACGGCGCGCGCCAGCTGGCATTGGGCCCCACCGGCGGTTCCAGGCGCTATCACGCTGCCGGACGCAGGGGCATCAGGTGGTTTTTCCGCCCCATGTGTGAGCCCGGTTTCTCTTTCGGGTAAACTTGCGGATGCGACTTTTTTTATTATTATTATTATCTTTCTTTTCTTTTCTCGGAAAGATTATGAGAGAAGCGGCCAGAGATACGAAGGACCAGGAAACAAGAAAAAAATGGCTCGATCCATTTTAGATTTAGCTTTTTTTTTTTTCACTCAAATCTTTTTTTGTTTTTCTTCGTCTTTTTTGTCTTTTCTAGCTACTGTTTACCACGACTTGCGTCTCTATCTGGTCCAGATTCTACGCCCAGATTCTATGCCCAACGCCCATATCCTACACCCGATTCTACGCCCATTTTCTACGCCCAGATTCCATATGGCAACAGCGCCACGCAGCGCCACATAGCTCCACATAAGCTCCACATTGTTCGTATATATTCATGACGCCTATATTCGGTGATCTGGGTTTTCCCAAGATGTTGCAATTTTTCGTCTTTGTCATTTCTCTTGTGTTGTGGTATTTCTCATTCTTCTGTATGTTGTAATATTTCATGTTACTTTCGCTCGGTGTTTAATCTGTAACACCCACACTATTTTTTTCGTTTTATCTTGTCATCAGCAACAACAACCCTTCCAACGATAGCTACTCACCATTGATACTTGGTCCTAAAAACTGCCCCCACTCTTATCGGGGCGTCTTTTGTCTTTTGAGTTTTAGACGGAATGCCGCGCCAGTGATAAAGCCCGGGTTTTTTCCGCGGATAACGATCTCATCTCGGAGATAAAAGTCTATTTCTGCATGGTCCCTTCTCTGTCCACTCGTGAATACTTGTTTATATGTGAATATATTATCAAAAATGTTTTCAGAAAGTAGAATATGACAAAAAAAGAGTCAGAAAACGAACAAATTAACCGCGGGGGCTCATATCTACCTCACGTGAGATCCTTTTTACCGGCAATTAACAACAGTGTATTCAATGCTACGTTGCAAGTGCTCGATTCCGGCATACAATGCTTTTGCAAATCAACTTTGTTTGGCCAAAATAGCCGAGTTGGTTGGTTGGTTGTTTTTGTTTTTTATTCAGTTTTTAATTAAGTTGTTTAATTTTTCTGGACCCGAAATACGAAGTGAAGTGTAGATAACGTATTAAGCCACACCGATGGATAAATCGGAGCTTAAAGCCGAAAAGAGAAAGTGCACCCCACCTTTCCCCTTGCTTTCACTCGTACCCGTATTAATCTTTTTATAGATTTACTTTAATCGATCGTTGATTTGGTTTGTATTTTTTTTTTTAATTTTAATTTTTTTTTTTTTTAATTTTTCCTTTTTGCTTTTTGGTTTGTTCTGTTCGATCTTGTCTTGTTGATTTCGTCCGTGCGCTTTTCTCTTCTATAGCTTGCATGCGTTTTCTTTTCCCCATTTTTTCCCATTTTTTCCTTTTTCGTTTTCTTTCCTTCGGTTAAACTATTTTTACCGTTATCATATCTTCGGGTCTTTTTAAGTCTCTCAAAAATACCATTAGTAATCAAGACACACCCATAACAATAGAAAGCCACTGAAGGTGCATGTTGACGAGAATGAATATCCAATCTACCAATTAAACGCACGATCTTCACCCATACTATTCCCACTTGAGATCTCTGCCAAGAAATAACCAAACAACTAAGATTTGTATCGTGCCATTCACGAATCGGGAGACTTCCCGAGCGCCCCAGACAATAGACTTTTTCTTTGATATTTTTGCCGTTTCTCGTTTACCTTATTTCGTATTTATTTCGTTTTTCCTAGATCACTCTTTACTCAATTTTTTATTTTCTCATTGCTAGATTTAAATTCCCTTTTCACGGGTATCTTTTTCCCTTTTTCTTCATGTTACATTCTTTTACACTCACTTCTTGCTTCATGAAACCACTGCGGACAATCAGATCCTCCGTTTTCTTCTTTTTTTGGTTCGTCTACTGGTGCATTCCATAGTAACCTGGTGCTTCTGTTTTGGTGTCGCTTTGTTGTTATTTTTCCGTTTCTCTGTGCCATTGTATCTTTATTCGCCGGAACCAATTCGACATTCTTCTTTGCATTTTTCAAGGGGCTCCCCTTAGCATGGAATAAATTGTACAAGAAACTAAAGTGAGATGACAGCAATCTCGCTAGCGTAGCGATTGCCCTAGTCAGTTCAGGTGGTGCGCATCCACGTATACGGCGCTAGGACTGTACACAGGCCCTCCGTATAGGTTACTTTAGTTAGTTTAACAAACTGAACAATGCCATGCAGATCGTTTCCCGACAAAGAAATAACATTAGTAATGAATGCGACCCCTTGGCACGAACTTCTATTCACGCCATGACAACATTTTAGTAGGTAGTGCCGCGGCGTATTGTTTCGCTTAGTGGTGCCCGAAAAAGAAGGAAAGAGAGGAAAAAGAAAGACGAAAAAGAAACAAACAGGAAAAGAAAAAGAAAAAGAAAAAGAAAGACGAAGAAAAAGAAAGACGAAGAAAAAAGACTTAGGCGGAGCTCAAAAGGTTTGGTCCCCTGCTTTGAAGGAAAACATCCCCCAGCCTCCTTTAGACGTGGAATAAACCATGCACCCGTAGATGAACATTTAGTGATTTCATACTATTATAATATGTTTCTAATCACTTAATAATTCAACACATCATTTTCTGGTTTAAACACCATTGCGTGATAGAATCTTACCATGGTTAATCCCAGACACACCACACAACAAAGATACCCCCAAGATTTGTCGATTTGTCGAAAAGTTCAACGCAACGGCCCCGACCAAAAAGGTAAGAAAAGCACCACGTGTGGCGAAAAATGAAGCCTTGAGCCGCTTCTTGGCACATGCCGCAGATACGCACCCGAATAACCCCTCTTTGGAACGATGCGGCCGCCAAAAACAAATAATCATGTATTTTGATGGTGCCGAGCTCTGTCAATTGAAGACAAAATCGCCAATCAATCTGCTCGTGCATTTGGTTTTCTGGTGCGAGCATGCAGCAGAGTGCATATTCATATGTTATGCGTCGGGTGTTAATATCAGTCGGGAAGGTGGTGTCAATAGAAGCTCCAATTTACCGTGACCCCGATAATTTTTGGCAAATACTGCCCCACCCACCCGGACAGGGCATTTGTCATGGGGATTGTTTGGGATATATTTTAGATTTCCTTCTCTCTTGTTTATACCGACCGGGGGTTCCCACGCAAAACAACCATCTTCACCCGTTGTTGGGAGTTAGTGGGTCCATTTGTGAGCTTTTGTCAAGTTGCAGCATCCAACATAAATGGAAATCTAGAGCCTCATGTTAGGCGTAAAGAAGCATCTCCTATTTGTGTTGCTGTCTGTTTTCTTCACTCTTGTTTAGTTGTGCTCTGCTCTGTTCCTTTTCTTTCTGTTCTGTTCTGTTGTGTTCTGTTGTGTCCTATTCTTTTCTTTTTTTTTTCCTAGATACCCTTAATTCAATCTGGCTTTTTCACCAGTATTATTGTTTCTGCTGCACTTGTCGAAATCTCGTTATTTGGACATGCCCCACATATGAAGTATGCCTCGCATGTTTGTGGAGACTACTGTTTAGGCCTGAATCTCTACTTCTCTTTATCATGTGTGCAAACAAACACCATTTTCAGAATTGATTAGGTTTTTGTTCCTTTTTTCCCTTCATTTTGTATTGAAACAGAAAACTTCATTGGTTCTGTGAAGTTCTGGGCACCCATACTGCGTCACTCATCGTCAAAATGTACGATTCCTCGTGGGAGAAAGCAAGTCGCTCTTCCCATCCAAATTTGTGGAGTCCCCCAATAGTTGCCCCCATACCTCGAGGAGTCATGTCTGAAACAGAGACTGATCTGTCAAGAGATTTTCCCCTTCAAACTACTGATAATGATATCGACCGTCGACATCAACGACTTCCTTCTGTCGACGAAATATTGCTCAAAATCAGACACCAGGAAACATTTCATCCACCACTTCCACCACCCCCACCACTACACAACCCACTACCACATCCACTACCACACCCAAACCCACAAGAAGTCCGCTTCATACCATTATCATTTCCGCAAAGCTATCAAAACCAAGAACAGCTAAATATCGCCCATTGGCAGCGAGCTTCGCTACGCACCACCGATTACCAGTTTAACCCCAGAGTGGGGTTTGACCAACCGAGCGAAGATACCCACGTGGAAGGCCACCCCGGCCATTTTGTGGTGAACACACTATCTGAAGCGTCGTCGTCCATAAATAGATCTCCGCAACACAAAAGCGTTGAGCCCACAACCGCAAAGAAGAGAGGCCGAAAGAAAAAATCAGATACAATCTGCTCCCACTGCCAACTGACACAAACCCCTGAGTGGAGACGAGGGCCCGACGGCTCACGAACACTATGTAATGCTTGCGGTCTTTTCTATCTGAAACTCACAAAGAAGTTCGGCTTTGAAGACGCTAACATGATCTTTGCGTACAAGAAACGCCATAACGAAGTACAAGACAGAATAGTTCCCACCATGCAGCAAAAGAACCGCTATTTGAGCGAGTCAAGAATGGAATAATAATATAGATTTTGGCCCTTTAACTTAAGGTAGAACGGGGGATTAGCCATTCCGATAAAAAAAGAGATAAAAAAAGAAAGCAAAGAAAAATTCTAGATTCAATTCCTCCAGATCTGGTACCTGTAGCGATCCTCAAAAGGGAACAAAAGGTGAATAGTGACGAGCGGGTAAAACTTAAGGGTGCCCAGATGTGGTAAGAGGTGTCAAGAGACACTAAAGTGGCCGACAGTGACCAGAAACCACAAAATGCCATAAAATGCCATAAAATGCCACATCATGCTACGAAAGAGACACAAAATGCCACTGAAGCTACTAGAGGAGTTCACACGTAACTAGCAACTAATAGCAACTTCTAGAAGTGTCTAGGACCGTTTTCTCCAGTCTTTTACCCTTGTACGATGTTCTTTCATTGAGATTGCTGAAGACAGAGTGGTGGTTTGAGCATCTGCACATTTTGAGGTTGCAATTTGAGACGCTAGCAATGATAGATGCGAAGCATAGAGTTCAAGGTTGTCTGGAGCGGACTTTTCCTGGTAATTCCCAACTAGGTGTGCCAAATGGACTATAAGTTTTTCTATATTGGGATCCAGCGTGTCATAGGCCAAGATCGAGTTTAAATGTTCTTCCAACTGGACGAACGAGGGAACCAAGTTAGCGTCAGAATCTTGGATCAAGTCTGAATCTGCTTGGGAATAGTTTGAATGGTTTTGTATGGTAGATACGGCCGTCACCTCTGATTCTCCAGGAACCAAGGTGAATGTGACGGGAATTAGGGTCGGGGTGTCTGACAGGGCCGCAAGATTAATCTCGAAGCATTCAAAATCACCATCTGATTTCGACGGGGCCAAAAATAAAAGTGGTTGGGCGTTTGCTATCTCCGCCAATTGACGCATGAATTTTGGAGAAATCCTACGCTCTTCATCACACGTGTACAAGCCAACAAACTCCATGGCGGGCGATACCGTTTGCACAAGGGCCACCTTTTTCTGGACGTAAGCCACGTCAAACGAATCTGCGTCGTGTTTAATGTCGAAAGCATCTGCTATGGTCAATGTTTCTGGATACCGGTATCCAAGCAAAGCCCCGAAACGAAAGGTGGAGTTGCGCGACCTATGGTCTGAAATGGCCAAGAGAGGCAACGCGCGGGATTTTATATCCATGATTATTTTAATCTGTGGTTTTCGATATTGTGTAGTTTTGTCGGGTTTTGTCGGGTTTTGTCGGGGTTTGTCGGGGTTTGTTGCGGTTTGTGTGCTTTGATGTATGTTTCTTTGATAAGCTATAATGTTTAATCTGTGTGGTGTGCACGTGAGAAGTTAGTTGAGCCGGTGCTCGTAGATTTTTTCCGAAACCCGGGGGTGCGCACGTGACTAATGGCAGGGAACCACGTTTTTGTATGTTGCTATTTTTCCGTGTTTATACTGGAGGTTAAGTTTTTTTTGGGGGTTATTAAACTTTTTCGATATGGGTGTTTGATATGAATAGGAATTGTGGTGTTGTTAGGTCAGCTTTGTGTGAATTACTGGGGTGTGTAATTGGTGGGGTCAAATGTCGCATAAAGCATTAAACCAATTGTTACAACTTCTGCAGTTTCTTAAATGGATGGTTAATTCTAGTTCTTTGAGGAGCTTTCCGCTTTCATAAGGTGTTTTAAAAATCTTTTGGTTGAAAATTTGTTTTCTCCTCTTGTACCAAAGGTCATAATATCTCTTGAATAAGCCAGCTAAACCATGGACAATATATATATTAGGCTCTTTTCTTAGGTGTTTGGACTCTTTAGAAATAACACTGACCACAAGGGTCTATACTCAGTGACGGGAAAAGAAGTGCCAGCATAGATAGCCATATAAGCACACAAGGATTAGGGGGTAGTACATAGAGGAAGATATACAGCCTTTACTTCCAGTTTCAGTCTCACAATATTATTGCATTTCAAAACACCCAAGAAATTTTGAACCATGGTAGATCCCGTGGTGGGGTTAATACATGATACTTCATGCGTGTAGAAACATCCTCCTTTTTATAAGAATATTCGTTATTTGAACCCAGAAATTAGTAAAAGAGGAAACTAAGACGCATAGAGAATCAAAGGCCCCTTTTACCGTCCAGGGTGACTTTCTTTATTGAATTAAGCCTAGAAAATGAGTAATTTGGTCTATTCGTCGTTTAATGCCTGTCACCTTTTCACATTAGAAGGATATTTTTGTATACGGTAGGCTCTACTCAATTCACAAAATCACATGTTTTAGGACTAATTCCATGGCAAACCACACCTTTCGATAACCAGCTTAGAATTAAACATTGTCATCACTGTATTCTTTAGGGAAATGGTGGAGGGAGTTGTCTGTTTGACCTAAATATAGCACCCCTCAATTAAATCCAAGAAATAAACTCTGGATCCAGAAAACCACAATGATGCCCATTGTTCAGGTAGTCAATTCACCATAATCATGCGACCACTTCAAATCAACGTTATTTTTGACAACAATGAAAAACAAAAAACCCAATAGAGTGGTATTTACGCCTTTTCTTATATCTGTGGGCAAGAATGGGGTTATTTTCATGATATTATGCTTTCTTTCTAGCATCCTTGGGTAAAGTTACAATTCTTAAGTGCTCCCGATGTATACGACTACCCCGAGGAGGTTTGAATGATTCTTCAAGGACATTCTTGTAAACTAATCATTTATTTGACCTGAGTGGACGGGTATAGCGGTATTAATTAAATTTAAGTCTTTCCGGTATTTTCAGAATAAGAATATATGTCACATCCGAACAGTAAATGTTGAAAAAAAGACCTCACAGGATCTTTCCAATACAAAAGTCTCTTTTCCTTTCTTATATCACACTGAGGACTTAACCAGAAACTAACGTTTCATTATGATATTATGCCCATAAAAGAGTCTCGGAGAAGGAGAGAAAACTTATCGGTTCTTAAGTTTTTGGGGTCCTTGCTCCGACTGGTGGCAGCTTCTCTTTGACTCCATCTGCTGCGCAGTCGAATTCGTTTCACCTTGAAGTGCTTGTTCTTCCACCAACGCTACCTAACCTTCGCCACATGTTCACTTGGGCATGGAAACCTTCAGGGTTCCTCTTTGGATATATAAAACATTCCAGAAATTTCTAGGATATAATTTTATATGCTTTTTTCCCCGGATTTTCCCTGGAATAAGCGAGATCAGTTTGGTTTAATTAGGTCTGCTAAGGCAAATCCAGCATCAGGTCCCTAAAGCCAACGAAGTTTCTTTAAGTATTCTGACCAGGACCATAACATATTCACATTCTTCTAAATTAAGAACTCCTCTTTGTAAAACACCACATTGGTAATATATTCCACAAACAGAAAGTTCAAATATTATTTACAGGGTCTGAATTTTCCAAATATAGAGAACAATGAATATGCATTCTCTTTAACGGGGAATATTATCGCGAACACAATACACTGCATACATGTTACCGTGCTGCGGTCATATTTTTAACAATGCAAGTGAAGTGGTTGCTCGAATTGGCTGATCTATTTTGGAAACGCATTGTTCAACCAGCTTAGCTCGCTAAGTTTAGTTCTGTTATTCGGAAGAATTTGAAGAATCACTTCTGTTTTCTGTCTTCTTTTTCTTTTCTTTTTCTTTTCGTTTCTTTTCTTTTTCGTTTCTTTTCTTTTTCTCGGTATCGCTATAGCGAGGACACCGGCAATCTAAGCCTATAAATACATCATCCATTCACGTAATCCACCTACCACCGGTGCTTTATTCGTACATGCAGCCAGGAAATTGCACTATCTGCAAGCATGGATTCCAGAACATGGACATGCATAAAAGCCTTGGCAGCTTTTATTAAGGCCTTTTTCGCTATCAATTGCGTTTCCCACCGATACATCCAGTTTCTGGTCAAACACGTGAAAGTCCTGCGGCTTATATCAAAAACTCATTTAAAAAAAAAGTGACCAGAAAGGCCCGGTTAAGAAAGGGTAAAGCGAGAAAACAAAATCCCTCTGAACAAAATCCCCAAGATTCCCAGTGGCCACTATCACATGTTCTTACAGTTTTGGGTGCACTCACAGAAGGCGTCGCTTGGACACTGGTGCGTGAGGAATATTGTATTTTTGTACATCTTTTACCAGAATCTTTTGCTTCAGGTCATGAAGAAGTGGAGAAACTTCCAATCTTGCCCATGATACCTTTGGTTTGCGTGGTGTGCGATACATTCTGATTTGGGGTGTATTCGGTATTGTTCTATGAAGCACGAGTCATGAATTTAAAACGATAATGTAAAGTTGAGGTTTTATATAGGTTTGGGACTGGGTTTTGGGAGATGAAAGGGGGGTCTGGCTGAAACAAAGTAGCTTTCAAAGACAATTGGTGGGTCTAAAGGGATGCCAAACTTTCATACACCTTGCCCATGAATATGTGTATAAAAGGGTGAGAAAGTGGATTGGCGTTGTGTGAATGTTTCATATTTTCTACTGCTGTTTTGATTTCTCTACAAGTTATCCGTGATAGTTTTTCTAATGGTTGAAATTGCCCTTGGATTTCAATAAACAAACACTATACAACTACCCTCAGTGTTTAGAGATTGGAGGTCAACATTGTTTCTATCAATTCTGCGGTGCAATACTGCTTTAAGATCTTACCTTTGGAAAAAGAACATACGTATAAGCTTCTTTTATTGAATCAAGAAAAGGTGTTTTTCGTTTCGGTTTTCAATACCAAAGGAATGCCTTAGCAAGCTTCTTATTTTACTTTCTATACTCAAGCCACCCTTAGTTTCAGAAGCACAGCTCGGTGGGCAAGAACTCCCAAAACTCCTTCAGCTTTTTAGTATTCCGCAAGATAGAAAAAAGGCTCTTTGGCTTCAGAGACATTCAACAATCAACCAAGGCAAATGCGCGAGTGGTATTTTGAGCAAATGTTTGAAAGCTCTTTTCTACTCAAGTCGCAGAAAACTCCATTGAAACTTTGTGGTTCCTTTGAAGTCATCACTCTTTCTGATGTCCCAGCTCTCGGTATCATCGAGTAGTTTAACCTTGGGGTCAGAATTTTCCGTCAAGCTTTTTGGCTGTCGAAGCGGCCGGAATTGCTTCAGCTCGCATAATTAATTATTCCTGATGATGTAGTATCCTATACATTACGATACGAACATGATTATCAGGGTACAATGAATATTGTGACGTTTAGTATACTCACATATTGATTCCAAAATGATTAACATCCCGAAACAAGAATTAGGCTATTGAACCCCAAAAAACATAAAAGAGAAATTGAGTTTCCTATTAATCCTAGTCAAGTTTACTATACTTCAACTCAAAAAGATCTATATTGTCGAAGTTACATATTCTAGTTTAATATGACATTTGGAAGGAATCACCCGAATGATTTACTTTCCA
Source organism: Metschnikowia lachancei (assembly GCA_030572615.1). Classification (NCBI taxonomy): domain Eukaryota; kingdom Fungi; phylum Ascomycota; class Pichiomycetes; order Serinales; family Metschnikowiaceae; genus Metschnikowia; species Metschnikowia lachancei. The sequence continues at coordinate 27,178 of JAJMAK010000146.1, forward strand.
GTGAATTACATACAAGCATGTGCCAGAATTGTTTCTTTTCTTTTTCTGGAAGTCATATAGTGTAACAAAGCTTTATGTTTTCACGGCTTTAATGCTAGTGGCAGAACTTTTCTTGACCGCAGAGGCTGCCTGCTAAAGCTAGGTCTTCAGAAATGAATTTACAATTTTTGGAAGGATATGCTTTCTTTTTGTTTGTTCTCCCCGGGCAAGTGCAAAAGTGTTTGATACTTTAAAGCACCTTTTTGAAAGAGATAGCTTTACCTTGTCCAGTGTCCCGTGTTTGCCATGTCAAACGGCATACACAATGGTGAAAACGTGACTATTCCTTTTCAATTATAATCTGATTGATTTGGGCTTTTCTTGAAATGACTCGATATCTAACCATTGTGTCATCTGAAAATAAGTTTTCTATAGGGTGGCCCAAGTGGCCCAACTGGGGGGATTGACAAAAGTGGTTGATTCTCGCATCTGACGTTGTGTTGTATCATTGTCCTGCAGATAGTTTCATGGTCGTGCACTTACAAACAAAAAAAGGTCGAATGATGCTAGTACACATTTCTCAGCCATTTCAACAAATGGTTTCTACGTTCATTTTCCAGAAAAATTCCCGTAGTTGCCTTTGACTTGAACCTATCAAAAATGTTAAATGGTGTTGCAGTGTGTCTAGAAGGTGTTTGTGGAAATCTCATCTTTGATATAGACTGCCTCAGCAAGTGCATGCGTGCATGAGACCGGGTGCGGTGGTGGGGCGAATGGAAATTGAACAATGGTCTTGGCCCATTTGAGAGATTATCACTATCCGAAAATCTCAGCGAGTACAACGTGACTGAAGTCCTTTCACATATATTCATGTTTTAAAAGCAATTCGTGGTATTACCTGCATATAGAGACTGCATATATAACACACAACACCCTCTTTTTTTTTAAAGAAATCAGACTCTCACACGGAGAGACCATTTTATAGTGATGATGCTTAACCAATCTGTTCAAACGGGCAAGCAACTGGTCTACGTGCACATCTATACATCAAGAAACTTCAAAAGTCGCTATATAACATTGGTGGTTTTTAATACCCCACTCATGAGCTTCTTGGCAAACTCAGTTACTGGTGTAGTTATTAATGTACATATTTCCCAGGTGCAATTATATAATGGCATTCTTGAGGCCCAAGGAAACAGTCGTTCCATCACATATGCTGTATAATTAGCTGATCTCGTCATAATCCCAAGAGCGACAGATTGACTTGAAGATATTCTATATAAATTCAAAGCTTTGGTACAACACACCGACTTTATAACATTATCTTGTAATACTATGAGGTGAAGTTCGACAAGTCTACGGTAGCAAATATGCTTCTTTCGTGGACCTAAACAATTATTATTAATGGAAGAAGAAAGATTATTTAACATCCTAAACTGTGCAAGAAAATACTGAAACAAATCTGGTAACCGAGACAATACATTGTCGTGCTCGAATAAATAATAACATTATCAAAATACCTTTTCTTTAAGTCATTCCAAATAAAATTCCGGCACTTCTTTGTATTAAAAGGTGCGCAGGTTGTTCCATATCCATTCGAAAAACGTGCTTCAAGTGCACTGGCAATCAGAGTTGTTCAAAATGCGCGTAGAGGCGCAGACCCCACGCTACGCGCGTAGGGTAGCGTAGGCCCGTAGCTATATCTACGCTACGGATACGCTGGACCTCAACGTAGCTACACCGTAGGGTAGCATAGGGACGTAGACTATTTTTTTTGCAGTGTATCTTCAAGGAGTTCGTGCCTGCTTCTTATGTGTTTCCGGATGTTTATTTATGCAGTAGAATAGTACATGAGCCCACTAACAAGGTTTGAAAAGTAGGATCGGGGACTTTAGTTTCTACCGATGGCTTTCTGAAATCCATACCCATCAAATTTACTCAGACATCCGCGAGGAAAGAGAATACCTTCCAGTCTCTTTGTAGCTTTTCAACTTTTGAGCACAGAATGCCGCCATAATGAATTACCCAATCCCAATACCTATCGAAATATTTAAAACTGCCACCTTCCCACCAAGTTCATGGTGTCAAGAAGTATAAGTTGTTAAGTGGTGCCTCTCGCCCGAATTATCAGCAGACCGAAAGCGAATTCTAACGGAGTGCACTTTGTACTTTTTTGCACAAAAAATATAATTATTATGGTTTTAACAGGAACCGGACGACCTTGAAAAAGCACTATGAGTCAGCTCATAACTTGACAATGGAACGCGTCGAGAAAGAAGAAGCCAGTTCACCTGCGCCAAATGATTGGAACATTCTTGGATCCTCACTTATCGGCTCAAGTGGCGTCTACAAGGGCTCTTACGTTATTGATGAATTTGCAGCTAGAGACGATCCATATTCTTTAGGTTTGCGTGTTTTTGGAAGAAAATGGGGCACTGTTTTCGTATCATTTGACAAAGCTGAGTATGATTGATGTTTATGATGATCTTGTGAAACGATTTGTCTCTCACCTGTCGATTCAGTATCCTTCAGGAGGCTAATCCATTTCTTGAGGGACGATGCTCCCACCATGAGCCATTCTACATTGAGGCAGAGGCTTAAGGAGATTTAAGACGGGGATTTCGAACATGTAAAGGAAAATTTCGACGGAAATACAGGAAAATATTCCGCCACGATTAATTAGTAGAGATCCGGTAACAAGATTGACCTCTTAGGGGTCACATAGAACTTCTATAGAGGGTTTGTTACAGGAAACGTCATAAAGTACTGCTGATATCCAGAACTTTGAGCCAACCAGTAAGGACTGGAATTACTTGAAGAATCTTCTCGATATTTTAGGGGTTTTCTGGGCTCCTAATTTGACACTTCAAGAATCGTCTTACCCTACAATTAATCGAACAATCCCCATGATTTATGATGTCTTAACTAAGTTGATTTCTTTGAAGGACGACGAATTCTCGAAAGAAAAATCCTCTATTTGGTTTTGGCTTGGAGGAAGCGAGGAAAAACGTTGCTTCAAAATTACCCGATAGATGATGGGAAGATCAGGTCAAACAAGCTGCTTTATCTTGCTAATGTATACAATCCACGGTACAAATTAGTGGCATGTAAAAATGAGAGTGTCTCAAAAGTCAAAATTCTAACGATTAAATATTATGTTTTTGAAGCCTACTACAGGTACAAAATGAAGTTCAAAGATGAATTAATTTCAGACACTGTTGAACCAAAGACGAGTTTGAAAGGTATCTCAAAGAAGCCCGCGAGAGCTGGAGCCAAGATGTCATTGCATTTTGGAAGAACCATAAGTCTCGGTTTCCGATCATTTCCCGTATGGCCAGGGTTTTCTTTGTTGTGGCTGCTATGTCAGCACCTTCAGAAGCGCTTTTTTCTCGCGTAGGAAACATAGTCACAACGAAGAGAGGTAGGCTTCTGTCAGAAATGGTAAAGATGTTGGCAATACTCAAATCACGTGGGATCATCACTCCCGAAGAAATGCCTGACGAAGATACGATTAGTGGGCAGGCCGAGCAACTGGAAACACCCGAACCCATCGGCATTGAGAAAGAGGTCGATGAACCTATACTATTTACCGATGGAAATTTTGTTGACGAAGACCCTGAAAACGAAATGGAAAAAGGCGTGGACTTTTTCGAAGTGTGAATATCAATTTCTGGTTTCTGGGAACTGACCTGCTTCTGCTCTATATATTTCCTAATTATCAAGATTCCCTTTTTCAGGCAGAGTAGCGGCAATATTAAATCAATTATGATTCATCGTCGTCATTGAAGTTACAGCCTGATTTACCATATAAGAAGTTCCTACGATACAATGCTACGGTTACGCTGCAAAGTGCCCTGGCTATGCTACGGTGTGTAGCTACGAATCCGTAGCGTTCGCGTTTTGAACACCTCTGCTGGCAATACACCCAAGAAAAGCCTCTGATGATTGTTTTCCACTACCAGGAAGTGACATTTTTCTTTTGGAATGACTGAAGCATTTAGCAAGTATTTTCTTCTTTTCTTAGCAGTCTTATTTCGTATGATGCATAATATTGATGTGCGGTGGTGCCAAACCACGTGTACCCTGTGGAGTAAACGAATAAACAGAGAAAAGGCAAAAAAAGAAACAAAAAAGAAACAAAAAAGAAAAGCAAAATTTCTTCTAAAGTCTAAATTCCGAAACACTTCCGCCATTTCTCAACCGTTTCCCCCAACTCCACACCACTTCTTCTGATCTCCTGGCAACGCCACAGTGAAAAAAACCTGTTCGCAGCCGTAACCTATATAATATGTGCAGTACCTCCAATATACAGGAAATCCCGCACGAAAAAAAAACCATTCCCTATCCCCTCATCTCATCTCATGAAGTCTTGATAAAAAAAAGAATACCCACCTAAAACGACAAAATGATAATGTCGGTACATGATCCACTTAGCAGAAAACGTGAACTTTGCCCGGATACACGCAAAGAAACAAAGCGGGCCCGCACAGAGCCCGAGCCGGAGAACTTCTCCGAGACAATGTACAACATATATGTTAAGTCCGCATTGGACTCACTAGAAAAGGTATGTATTCCACCATAAAGGCCACGAGCGAAGGTATATTTTGGTATTTTCAGTTCAAGCCACGGACTCAGCGATTGTTTTCCACTTATTTTGTTTAACTTCCAGACTAACATGCAGAACGATTCCCTAAAGATCATTTCTTTAACAAATAAAATCAACTTGCCCATGTCGCATGCCGAAAGCATTTCTCTCCCCCACTTCTGCATCATCCTAAAAAGCCTCATGGTCAATATCGCCAGGCTCGATAACCCTGCATCTGCTGCTTTGGTGAGCTCCATCATACGGTACAAATGGCTCGATATGCCCGCCACGGCTACCGAATCGGCGGATTTCCCCCACTTTCTTGAAACTTATGCACAATTCTTCAATGTGCTCGTATCTTCCTACCAGAAGTACCTTCGGGATATCCTCAAAAAGCTTGTGAGAGAGTTTCCCCGCCTCACAGACGACACTTACCCTCACCACCGCATCCTCCAGCGGTTTGTCACGTATATCCCCACCTGCATAAGTACGATACCCGAGCTCCTTTCTCGGGAATTCCCCCACCATCTCTCTTCCACCACAAGCAGCGTCTTCAACTATGTCCGGAACTGTATGAAGATCATGAAATATTGCCCGGACTTGCAGTTTTCCGTGTGGCAGATGATTGTGGAGTGCTGTATCAAGTTGGATGTGGAGTTGCAGAATGAAATCGACGATTTGGACGATGATCTCATTGAGGAACTCATCAACGATGACGAAGAAGAGATTGATGATGACTTAGACGACGACTTAGACGGCCACGAAGCCGGCGACGAAGTCTACCAGGTGACATCCACGCAAAATATCAAGAAATTGGTGTCAAAACTTGACTCCAGTTTAGAGCTTCTCTTAAAGGCTACGGAAGGCGCCTTTACTCCCGAAGAATTGAACTCAGGTAATGGTGTAAGTCTATTTAACACCCTCACGTCTTTATTCAAGACGCACGTGTTGCCCACGCACTTCACCAAGTCAGTGCAGTTCCTCATGTTTCACGTTTCGCAGTACCAGGTGGAGTTGGCCGACTCGTTTTTGGTTTTGCTCATTGATGTGGCGTTCAACTCCAAGGAAACCACGGAAAAGCGTCTCAAGGCGCTACAGTACTTGGCTTCGTACATTTCGCGGGCCAAAAATTTGACCAAACACCAAGTGGTGTTTGTTGTCACCTATTTAATTGGCTGGATCAACAAGTACATTTCCGAGCGTGAGCACGAAGTCATCGATATCGACACCTCGGCTACAGCCCAGTCCACGGGAGGCATGGAAAGGTTCAAGCTTTTTTATGCCACTTTCCAAGCCTTGCTTTACATTTTCTGCTTCAGACACAAGCAATTGACCCGTGCACCAGAAGAGATGACCAATGGTGAGAGTGAATGGGAAAGTAACATCGATAAGTTCTTCCAGCGTGTGATCATTGCCAAGTTCAACCCGCTCAAGTACTGTGACGAGACCGTGGTGTATATTTTCGCCAAGATCGCCACCAAGCTCAATGTGTGCTACTGTTACTCAATCATCGAGCATAATAAGAGGGAACGCGTGTCTCAGAGCAACTCCAACCTTCCTTCCTCGGTGGGAAACTTCAGGCACAAACAAGAGTTCTTGGACCTTGAGGCATACTTTCCCTACGACCCCATGGTGCTTCCAAACTGTAAGAAGTACATTGGGGTAAATTACGTTGAGTGGAAGGACGTCAATCCAACTGAAGAGGACGACGAAGACGATGACACTGGAAGCCACAGTGACGAAGAGGACGAGGACGATGACGACGATGATGAAGAGGACGATGATGAAGATCAAGACGACGACGACGATGATGAAGAAGAAGACGATGGCGACGCCGCACGTGCTGCTGAAGACAGTGATGAAGAGATCACCAGTGACGAAGAGGAAGATTGAGGAAAATTTCTGCCTTTTGCCGTTTATGGTGTCTATATGATCAGTCTTTATACGCATGGAAATAAAGTTTTTTTTGCAAAGTTTTATTTGGGCTCGTTACTTGTAGATTTGTCTTGCCGACCTTTGCTTGTTCGACACCGACGATCAGATCGCCGTTTACATTGATAATGTGATGGTTAGATCGGTCTGCCGCACCTGATTTTTATTGCCCCGCCCCTTGTTATTAGTGATCTGATCCCTGGAGGTTGATCGATTGCTACTGCCGCACGCCCTCGCCCAAGTCCCAATCAACATGTGCTTTTAGCACCCACCCATTCCCAGACTGGTTCTGGAGAACCGCCATGCTAAGAGTGGATGTGGTGCCCAGCATCTTTTATTTCCTTACCATTCATTTCTCTATTACTTTCTTAACTTTTTTATTTGCTTTTGGGTACGAAAAACGAGAGTGGAATGTTTTAAGGAAGATTCTGGGTGTTGTTTTAACACTGGAACCCAAGGAGATGGATTCGCTTTGTTTTGATCTTTTCTTTTTTTTTCTTCTTTTTTTTTTCTTCTTTTTTTTTGTTAATTCTCTCAGAAACCTTCTTCTTTCTCATGGAAGGTCGGCAGGTTTGATTTTTCTTCTCTATCCTTTTCTCAATCACCAACTTTGTCACATTAAGCAGGGGCAAGCCCAGGGGTTCTTACCTATGATACGTTGCTGATTTCATTGAATGTGAATGAGAATTCGACTTAGGTGATATTAATTCCACCTTTATGCATCGATACACCCACCAGTTGCTCCCTATTGGGAAGCACCAGTTGCTCTCTATGGGGAATCACCAGTTGCTTCTTATGGGGAAATTTTAACATGATAATATGTTCCACAATTTGACTAAACTGGGAAGGGCAGGGTAAATGCCAAAATAATTATCCAAAATATTCATCCACGGGTTTTTTAAACACCACTGTGCTGGCATGGTGGAATATGGGCTGGCTTGGAAATCGTCTTAAGCCTCATCCATGGACCTCTTAAAGCTATGAAGGAATAATCAAAGATTCTAGGGCAGAATTTCTATGGTTTTACTTCTATTTCTCGTTTTCAATCCAGAATGGCCCCCTAGGCTCTTTTTGAGCTTGGAATTAACATCAATGACCTTAATTTGAGATATCTTCATGCAGATATTATTGAACGCCTTACCAAAGCCAGGTAAGATCCTGGAAGAATTCTATTCGCAAGTTTCATTCACACCGTGGTGATGTTCTAGTGACATGATATGGACTTGTGGATAATCAGACGGGTTTCTAGGACCAGAAGATCATATTGGTCGGTTTCAGAAGCGCTATTTTTCCAAAAATTAACACCAACCAGATCCCATATTTAAAAAGTACTGGAAGTTAACCCAACCTTTCAAATTGAAGTCTTCCAAGTCTCATTGTGATGGTCTTCAAGACTGTCTACGGACTCTAATGTCTAGGATTGTTTCTGTTTTCTACTCCTGGTCCAAATACAGAGAGTTGACGGGTACGGAATGCAAGAGGTTCTAGTGTTTGTGTGACTATGAAAAAATTATGAAAGTGTGGGTTCTACAATCGTACGAACACCTTCCCAGGACATCATCTTTGCGAAAAAGGAGTTTAAAGGACTCGCTTCAATTGGAATCTTGACTTGTGAAATAACCAACACATACCCGAATCCCTTTCGAGCGCAAATCATTTTCAAATTCATGATTCCATTGCAACAAACCAGTCTCATGTCCCTTTTGCAAATTTCACGAAGTAAATTGCAGTTCTACCAAAGGGTACTTACTTCATGAACAAAGTGTGAACAAATGTGCACCAATTGGTCGTATAACACTGTTCTTGTTTAAGTTTGTGTTGTTGAAAAAAGCCAATACCACCCTTGCCTGTCTATGATTGGTACTGGAAGAAATTTGAAGAATGTGATGACGACTTGACCGTCTCCTACAGGTGATTGTGTGAATGGAGACTATTTTCGAAATAAAGTCACTAATGCGATGGGTATTTTTGAAACCTGCAACAATGAGACGCCGTTATTGTATCTCGTGCATCAAGATTCGCCGGAAAGACGATCAATCAAGAAAGAAGAAAACAGAACATGGCTTCCAAGATTGAAGGTAATTTTCTCTTGTCAGAGTAAGTGGATTTTGAAAATCCCAAAACAATTGGGAAACATTTTGGAAGACATTTGAACTTGTGTATTACAGGTGTAACATGGACAAAGCGTTGGGCTTTGCTGCTGCGGTTCCTGGCCAATCACCCACTCAGAATTCTGCCAAGTTGTGAAATATGAGGATGCGTATTTTCTCCAAAAATCGCGGTATTGGAGAGTTTTTTGTTTATTTGTTAAACCCTTTTATTTTGGGTACCTGACTATGTCAAAATTATCAAAGCCTTATGATTTTTCATGTCTTAACCCTACCATTTGGATATTTATTTGACCTTAACTGGCCTCAACTCAATGACGAACCTCAACAACAGAAGGTTCCATGGTCTAGTTGGTTACGACATTCGCTTCACACGCGAGAGGTCTCGAGTTCGATCCTCGATGGAATCACTGTTATTTTTGTTTTTACTTCGACGCCTCCAGCTGAAAGATGATCTTTCTAGCTTTTATTCATTGGATTGCTCTTTCTGTTTTCTTTTTTCTAAAATACCATCGCAGTCAAGCTTGGGGTGTACCATATGTTCCAATGACACTAATCATATAGTGATACTCTTATATATTGTACAGTTCCAGTTTTTTCAAGTAATATGAAGAAGATGTTGGAACATACTAATGTACGGATAGGGTGGCGTGATATACAGAACTGCTGAAGCAAGGAGGAAGCTATAGGGCTCGGCAGAGGTGGATAACTTCACTATTCCGTACTCTATCCAGGTGTGTTTTCAGGCTTTTCTATATATTTGTATAGTTTTTGTGTCGTTCTTATATCGGCGTTCTGTAATATAATTGTTTCTTTAGAAACTATCCCGACTAGATAATTCAAACCCTAAGCTAGCCCATTATCCAGGAAATCCAATGAAGGCTGGCCTGCATTGATAGTAACCATGTACTATAGGAGATAAATACAACTGATGTACTTTTCATGGATCCTGCCATTGGCATCGTAGATGACCACCTATATGACTGTGCATGGAAGCATTCTTAATAAAAGGATGGAGTGAATATTATAGAGTGACGTACAACACCAGCTGCACGCCCTAAGATTAATTCAAGTGGAATGGAAGCCTATGAGTTTTTAATGTTTTTGTGTTTGAAATAAAACTATGGATTTCCAAACTACCGCTTAATCTAATTAGTGAAGCGAATGAGGTATATAAACCGCAAAGTTTACTGAGCATATATGAATGTGGATTATACAATTAAGAGCAAGGCTTTGACATTTCTAAATTGAGAAAAGAGTTCGAGAGATTAGATTTGTGCTTCAATTTGAATACCCACATTCATTCTACCCTAATGCAATAGTCATATTGGACTCGAGGCGTTTTTTTAAACAAACAAACGGTGTCTACGGTGTCAGAAGAAGAGATGTCGTACTTGGCTCGGTTGACAAGCTGTATATATGAAGCATCGATATTTGGAGAGACAGCAATTGGTGAGGGAGTATGTTGGGCAGAATTGTGGGAAGATATTTCAGCAATGATTTCTGTTATCAGCTGATTGACCTTGTCAATGGATTCCTCAGTGACATCTTTATTGTGCGTGAAATAATCGGGACACTGATGGGTGTTTTTTTAGGCTTGGTGGATTGCATTGAAGGATCTTGAGCTCGAGTACATTGACTTATTCTTGATCCACTTCCCATTCTTCAGCACCGAGTACTCCCACGGCCAGGAAATTGAAGATATATGGGCAGATTTGATCCAGGCAAAGAAAGACGGCAAGGTGAGGTTGGCGTGTCCAATTTCACTGCAGACCATTTACAGAGATGCATAAGTGTCGCAGGAGGAGAAACTGTTCGCCTCAGGTCAACCAGATCGAATTACATCCTTACTTACAGACCCAGAGCTCTGGAATCCTTGAATTATGTAAACACGGTATCTTGGTCGAAATGGTTGTTTATAACGATATCTTTTATAACGATATCGTTATAAACATGGGATACCGAAAAGTAGAGGTTTAGTTGCTTTTTTGTCCATGAAATAAGATTCGATTCATTAAAATTAAGAGCATCCCAAAGACGGTCTTTGAACCTCGAATTAGCGGAGTGAAGTAAGCAACTTTCCAGTATCATCTTCAAGAACTATCTTCAGCTCTACGTCAAAAGCATCACCATTAGAGTTAAACCTCATATTAATCTCCCACACCTTTCATAAACGGCGTTTGGTATGAAATAAGAATATTTAAAAAGGTATTTCCGGAAGTTGGAGACGTGCAAAATTAAAAGGAATGGCCAAGC
>JAJMAK010000147.1:0-37702 GCA_030572615.1 Metschnikowia lachancei
TCGAAATGTTTCTCACTTAGAATAGTGAAGGTAGCTGCTTTCCCAGGGTAGTCAAGGGACCGCTTCCACATTTACTGCGTGGGGACGCCCTGGTTCCATGTGCCGAGGGGAGTGTATGTAGCCCGTAGTCCCCGGTTCCAAATGCCCGGCGGAAAGTCATTGCGCGAGGGCTTAGACCCCCGAAAACAAGCCTTGTGGAAGCAAGCTAAATGCCAGTATGGCTAAATTTTGCAAACTTTTCTTAGCACTTCAATAGGGTAAAAACAGCTGGCCCATTCCATATGGCCTCACCAACTTCCCTGGCCCCTTCTGATAACTGTCCAGGTTCAGGTGGCCACATTATTACGTAATGGCCCCAAGAGTTCCAGGTAGTTTGTAGCATGACAACACTCATTGCTGTTTTTCCGGTGGTGCATTTTGTTATCTCTTGGCAATGCCAATTTCCACGCAATATGCACGCCGCTAGTGAGGTCAACATTTCAGGCGCACAACCGCCTTTGGAGTTATAGCAGGAAGAAGTAATTCTAACGATCGCAGAAGTAACACAGCCACAAGGGAAACAAACTTCTTTTTATCTATTTTTTTATAAAATGGCTTATCCTCAATTAAAGGAACTTCTAAAAAGACTACGGCTACTCTACGGGTTTGTCGAAACTTTTTGTCTAGACGGAAATGTTACATGTGTGCTGCATTCAACCCGGTGTCGGTCCCAAGTATGTACGGCACCCGCGCGTGTGCAGCGCATCACTGCTAAAAGCTACCTCCCACCAAGAGCCTTCGATTGGGGAAACTCGTCACACGCAAACTATTTTTTCCAAGGAAACTTCTGCAAACACATACCCCTGACAATAAGAATGGTGGAGTTTCTCTAATATTTTATTAGCTCATCTTTTTTTTTCGAACCGAAATCTCAGCTTCTTTCTTTCCTTGGGTTTCTTTCCTTGGGATTGTTTTTGTTAGCCCCTTCCGGCATTTCTAGCCACAGCTCCTGTACCTGCATAACTTTGACCTCTTAGATAAAAAAGGTTGACCTTTTTGCTGATCATCTTCCGTGATCGTATTTTCCATCATTCAAGAGATTTTCACTGGGACTTTACCTTAATATTTCTTTACTTCCTTTGTCGAACCCGGTTTCACTTTAATTTCTCCGCTTGTTTTTGTCTGATCTGACAATCCATCATAGCCGCACGAAGGAACATTTAACGCCTCGGAGGCTTGAACCAAACATTTGATCTGCCAAACCTGAACAGACATTTTCAAATTTTTATCCCCATCTTCGTCACAACACTTTTTTTTTTCCTTTTGAAATCCCTTAATTTCCTTATAAGACATTCAAACAGCCCCATTTGTGAAAAATATAGGAATCAAGATGGTGGTTTTTACGATCCGAAAACGATACTTGCAAATTGCAATAGTGCTTTCACTTCTGTTCATACTAATATTTACCCTGATGCTGAGACACGCCAAATCCTTGGTCCATGACCACAATTATATCGATTCACTATCACTATCGCTATTTTCCAAATCGAGACCCCAGGTGACGGATGCTCACTCGCCCTTCAACAAAAAGGTGATGCAGCTCTTGGACGAAAAGAAGAAGCATGATCCCGAGGATAAGTACTGGGCCATAGACACCGAGCTCAAAAGGGATCAGACCCAACTCACTATCCCGGAATTTTTCATCGATCCGGTGTCTACACGGCCGGTGGCTATGCCATTTGACCCACGTTTCACTTTAGCCATGTACTATAGCTACATTGCACGACACCCGGAAACGCTCAAAAACAAAGAGGCGCCCTTCCACTGGTCGGACTGGGTCGACATGAGGCCATTGAACAAGTACATGTTTTCGTCCCAAAAACACGAGTTTTCATGCGACATGTTTGATTTCCGGCCTTATCAAGAGAAACACTGGCCGGACGTGGAAGAAAAACCATCCAAACCCGACGAAAATCCGCCTAAGAAGCCCGATATGACCACCAAGAGAGGTGCTAAAGACCCAGCCACGTTTTGTATGGTGGACTCTGAGGCTAATACTCACGGCTTGGGGTTCTCCATCCACGAATACTTTGGCCGTCTGACGCAAGAGTACTCCAATTTGCTTGGTAAAGCGTACTTGTATACACTGGCCCCAAACCCTTTCTCCGTCACCTTTCTCACTAAGGATGGTTCCTATACCGTCGATGTTTCCCGAGAAAAGTCCCGCTTGTTGACCAACACTATGGTGGAGGAATACTTGCACGAAAATGGGATGAAGCTAAAAGTGAATACATTGGATGAGTTCCACAAGCTTCAGAAGAAGATCAAACCGTACATGGATGAGGTCTTCCTTGACTACGAGGTGCACTTGAAGCATCAGGACTTTGTCTATGAGCCCACGAAAATCGTGCGTGACTTGGAGGACAGCCTGCGGACCGAAAGTTTGAAGCATCACGAGAGAAACTACTTGAAATCGGTGCAATACTCGATGGTCAATCATTTGTCTCCTCCTAAATACTTTAACGAGGCAAAGGTGTTTGATACGCTTCTTGGTGACCATTACGATTGGCGTTTTTTTGGTGGGTTTAAGTTGGGCACTCAGGAGCAGTCCAACACTTTGCACAGGTTGGTGAGAAGCTGGCTCTCGTTCACTAGAAAACAGGGTATCATCACGTGGATGGCCCATGGCTCGCTTTTGTCGTGGTACTGGAACGGTATTTCTTTTCCCTGGGATAACGATATTGATGTCCAAATGCCTGTCATGAGTTTGCATAAGTTGAGTTTGAAGTTCAACCAATCGTTGATTGTGGAAGATAGCGAAGATGGATTTGGCAGATATTTTCTTGACTGCGGCAGCTTCATTGCCACGAGAAACCACAATAACGGAAACAATAACATTGACGCCCGGTTTATCGATGTTGATTCCGGGTTGTACATCGACATTACCGGCTTGGCTGTTTCTTCGGACAAAACCCCTGATAGATACACTGACCTGTTACCTTCCAGTTACGTCAAGGATGACCATGGTTTCTACAAGACCAACGATCTTTTGATGGTTTACAATTGCCGAAACCGCCACTTTTCCAGTCTCACTGAACTCTCGCCTTTGGTGAAGACATTTGTGGAGGGCGAAATTGCTTACGTGCCCAAGCATTATTCCGACATCCTCACTGATGAGTATAATGATCGGGGTATGATTCAGAGGTTTTTCAGTAACCGACTCTTTGTCCCTCAATTAAGACTCTGGATCCATCAAGATACCTTGCGCTTTTTCATTCGCCACCGAGAGGAGTGGAAAGCATATTATGGTACTCCTGAAGACAATAATGAAGTAATTAGTATCCCAAAGGTAACGGGGGGATTGAACAATAAAGAACTCAAAATATTGTTGGGTCTCTCTGAAGAGGATTTCCTTGAACTTTTGCTCGCAGATGATTTGCTTGTGGATTATGTGCTGTCTCGGGAGTTGACTTCTGTTCATGAGATGGAAATCATGAACCTTCTTTTTGCAAAGTCGACCCAGGAGATAGTAAATCATGCGCCAGACTTCAAGCCTTTGATGTACGAGCCATTCTTATTCCGTCTTAATCGCGACTTTACCACTTTTGAAGCGAGGGTAGAAGCTTACCAAAAAATGCACAAGAACATGATGCTAGCTGTAACTAAACCAGTCAATGCCTTTAATCAAACTGCAGCTGACCTGACCAATCAAGGTTTCATTAACCCGAAACCATTTTATGCTTCTGCTCCTGAAGAAAAGACTTCTGCTCCTGAAGAAAAGACTTCTGCTCCTGAAGAGAAGCCTGTTGCACCCGAAGAGAAGCCTGCTGCTCCTGAGGAGAAAACTTCTGCTCCGGAAGAGGACAATAATAATTCTGAACAGAAACAGACGGCACCTAAACAGGAAGACAATCCTTCTAACGAGAACGCTGCTCCGATAGAACAAGCAGCTGCACCTGTTGATCATCCTCCAGCACAATAACCTGCTCCTATCAAGAAGTAGCATGTGCGTAGAGACTCTGATATCGATATCCATAATGTACCCTACATAAATCATTAGACTTTTGAGGAGATTCTTCAGTCCCTCTATCAGCATAGGCTCAATATATTACGAATAATGTTGTCAAATCAACTAAGTTTCCTTTATCAAATTCAGGAGTAAGTGATTTCCTCCCCTGTATACATAAAATTATTCGAAATTCTTGGGAACCAAACATCTCTCGTCTTACTTACCATGTGGTCTTTTTTTTTTCTTTTCGTTTACACTTGTTTTGTAAAAAAACAGCATGCGTTCTTTTTTAATCTATTCCGTATATTCTTTAGTGCATATATTCCAACAGCATTAAAAGCTTGTGTAACAGAATCTTAGAAGAGATTATACGATCTATGTTTTCCCAGGCCATGATAATGTACCAGAAGCAGCCCTTAGTAGAAATTTTAATTCGATTATATTCATCAAAAAGCTAACACTTAATGTTTATAATATAGAGCATATGATTGGAGGACGCTTCGACCTCATCCACTAGCTTGAGTTCATGATACAAGACAAACGAGATTTAACAAATAGACTAAAAATACATAGTGTAGAAGGAACGGCGTGAAGGGTTGCCATAGATATAGAGTGATGCTAGAAGAAAGTCTGGACCCAGATGTAGGGCTTATTTCTCCTCTAGCTTTCTTCTCAACAGTTCGATTTCGCGGTAAGCTCTCTCCAATTCCGACTTCAATTTCTCATTGGATGCATTTAACTCGCTGACAGCTTGCTCAGTCAATAACTTCTCCAACGTCCATTTTTCGATGTTGTTGTTCTCATTCTCTTTTAAACGTCTAATGAACTCGATTCCCCTCTGCAAGATCTGAGCTTTGTTGGTGTCTGGTGTGGGGATCAATTGGGCCAATTCCTTAATACCCAGGTTAATCGATTCTCTCCTGCGACGCTCAACCTCCTTGTGGTTTTCACGTCTCACGCGGTGCCACTCGTCAGATCCATGAGGTGGTTTGTTGCCACTGTTTTGGGGCAACGTGGTGGGCTGCAAGATAGTGTTGTCAGATCTATGTTGTTGGTGGGCAGCGTTCACAGCGGAAGAAGCGTGCAACTGCAGGCCATAGTGGTTTTCATATGCTAATCTCTGGTGCAAGTTATGTTGCTGTTGCTGATGCTGGTGCTGGTGATGGTGGTGGTGATGGTGAGGCTGTTGGTGGCTCAATGCTGCTGCTGCTGCATTGGCAGTCTCAGCATCCGATACAAGTGATGCAGCAGCAGCCACTGCGGCATCCTCGTCATCTTCATCGTGTTTGTTCTCATCCTGGTCGGCACCTTGTCCTCCGCTGTACGACGACTGGTCACCCAACAACTCCGAATCAATGGCAATGTCGTCTTTTTTGTTGTCGTCGAGCTTGACTTTTTTGTTGTGGTCTCCATAGGCAGAAGGGCTTTCTCTTTTCTCAACCATTGTTATGGGGTGGGGTCAGGGGCAATTTTTATAAAAAAAAAAGTAAAGAAAAATTAGCAGCGGTAAGCTTGTTTGTAAGCTTGGAAGTTTTTTCTTCTAAGGTTCCCGGAAGATGTTGTGGGATGTGGGCACAACTTGTTGCAAAAAATTACCGGTTGCAGATATGTTTGTTTATCAAAACGTGATTATCAAAACGTGATTTGGAGAACGTGATTTAGAGCAGAAAGGGTTGTTGACAAGTCACGAGGCTCCGTTCACATGGTTTTCAGGTGATGCCGCGCGCAAAATTGGGGGGTTACCCGCACGGCAATTTTGGAACAGGCGCACGGGGAAAACGTGTTTCTTGTTATTACATGTAGTGAGGATATCCATGGCGAATGTTCAAGTTGATTTTTGAAATCTATCTTGTCTGTTCTCGTTCCTTTTTGCTTTTACTGCTGCTACCTTATTGAATTATGTATTAATGCCGTGCCATTCCAACAGGGAATCTAACAAACCCACGGTGTAATCAGTACGGGAGTGTGTGTAACTTGCTGTGTTCTTACCCTTCGCTTTCGCTCACACCATGACTCATCTTCCGCCGCTTTCGTATATCGTCAATGTAAACAGCTATTGAGTGGTGTGGTAATCTGTTTTGATACTTTCAATTCATTGTGTTTATTCTGGTGGCAGCTCTATGTAACTTAATGGGCTTAAGTATGTGGTTGGCAAGGATTCGGAAGATAGTTGCTAAAGCTGGTTCGTTTTGATGTTTCACCGCAGATTGAATATTGCATACTATTTAAAAGTTGTGATTTTGATTACTATATCTCGTAATTTCTAGTTCGAAAAAAAGGTCGTCAACTGGCCACAAAGAATAATTACAACTACTTAAACTTCGTTTAAATTATTCATCTTTCCAGTTTCCTTAGTTTCGCGATTTATTTTTTTTTTTCATTTTTTTTGAGTTGTTCCAAAGATGACCATGAGGTCCAATACATGAAATCAACACAACACATAAGCTACATTCAAGTTTATCTCGCTTTAAAGGAACCGAGGATAAATTATAGCAGTATCAAATAGTTACATGTAATATCTGTGGAAACAGGGGGTATTTTGTATTTTTCATTGTGAAGTCTTTTTCCTTAAGTTTATTATCAGCTATGGTCTATTTTTACCAAATAGCCAGCTTTGGTGAGAATTTCCGAAAGTTTCAAGCAAAATCTTTTCAATTCTTTTAAAAAAAACAGACATTTGAACAAGAAACTAAATTAGTTACGCTAGCAATTATTTTCCAAAATGAATGTCTATTTTTTTTTTTTTTTAATAGGAACAAAAATGATTTATTATTATCATGCGACTAAAAGATGCAACATTGGGCCCACTTCGGTCCATTTCGCAACCCTTAAAGGTTCACATGTTCACGAGCGATTTTGAAATTACAGACATATACCAGAGGCGTTTCATCAGAAAGCTTTTATATTCAATCATTAATCAGATCAAGAAGCTTGTCTAATAAATTTCGGTATGGAGCAGTGGAAAAAGAAAAAAAAAACCTTCAATACTATTCTTGATGCGCACATTGTTAAATCCAAGTAAGCAACATCAACCACGAT
Organism: Metschnikowia lachancei; assembly: GCA_030572615.1. Lineage (NCBI taxonomy): Eukaryota > Fungi > Ascomycota > Pichiomycetes > Serinales > Metschnikowiaceae > Metschnikowia > Metschnikowia lachancei. The sequence goes on from JAJMAK010000147.1 coordinate 7,028, forward strand.
CTATTCATATCAACACACTGGAATACTCACCTGAAGTTAAGAAGTAGAATCAAACTCACAGGAGCAGGTTTATTTATACCCCGCCCGTTAACGTATAGTCCTGGTCCTTTCCATGGTTGCTCTCAAATAAGCATATCGGCCAAGAGTTTCGGCAAAGATTATTCAGTGTGCACGAGGTGAAATTTATGAGCACAGAAGTTTCTGGTGACGGCTTATTCATTATTTCAAGGGAAATTAGAGAAAAAAGAACAGCGAAAATATCAACCTAGATGAAATTGCGTCTTTGAGTACCCTCGGTTTTGGAATCTTCTATTGTCTAATTTCCCATATGAATATTGACTCCGGCCAGGCATATAAGCCTAATAGTATGTGAGACATATTCTGAGATCAGGTCTGGATCAGGTCTGGATCAGGCTTTGATGGTTATTTCTTTTTGAAATGTAGCCCTGGCTCGGTGGCTTCTGCGAGAAATTCAAATCTTGATCTACAGTGTAAAAAGAAAAAAAGAGAATACCCGAAAAACTTGCCAGGATAGAAGATGTCAGAGGAAGGGCATAACCACACAGCATTGTATGTGCACTGCGTGAAATTGATCACGCTGGTGCCATGAAAAAATCATCCGAGCTTCCGTAAGCGCATATTATCCCCGGAAGATAATGGGGAAGGCAAACACCCTAACACCCAAACAACCAGGCACCCAGACCTTCATGAAGAACAGCATCAGTGTGAAACAACCAATTAGGTAATTCTGCCTTAATTAGAATAATTGCACGGCATACAAACTTTCCAAATTTATTAGTGATTAGTCTGGATGCAAATTAAGCCTGTGGTCATCTGAATCTTAAAAACAATAAACTTTTGAGAAGTACCACGTGCAGGTCATTGCTTATATTGTCTGGCTTTCGCTTCTCAAAGTAGTTTCTTCTTCTCATGTTTTCAATGAATTTCAATAATTGATTTTCATATTTCAGGACCTAACACTGAAAAATTTTAGCAAGAAAAGATCGTGTTTTACAGCCCCGGCTCCTTGGTTTCAGAATTCTAGGAATCACCCCGGACCACGGTGACCCTGTCCTGCACCTGTACGCATAGACACCACCACGGTATGCGCTAACACTAGCCTGAGCCGCACGGGAGATTGCTGTGGAATATGCGCTTACGCTTGCTATCATGCCACGGTGAAAATTATGTGGGCTCATACCCCCCGCCACGCCAGGCCAATTAGTATATATAAAAAGCCAAATTGCCCGTAAACTTATATATTTTTTTTAGATCATCAAGTATTCACTTTACTTAAACAAAAAACAAAACAGAAAACAAAAATTTGAAACCATGTCTGAAATTTCTTTGGGAAGATTCCTCTTCGAGAGATTGAGCCAACTCAAGGTCCAGAGTATTTTCGGAGTTCCAGGTGACTTCAACTTGTCGCTTCTTGACAAAGTCTATGAGGTCGATGGATTGAGATGGGCCGGAAACGCCAACGAGTTGAACGCCGCTTATGCTGCTGACGGTTACTCCCGTGTCAAGGGGTTGGGTGTTGTGGTGACCACTTTTGGAGTCGGTGAATTATCCGCCTTGAACGGTGTGGGTGGTGCGTATGCTGAACACGTGGGTATGTTGCACATTGTTGGTGTGCCTTCGATCTCTTCCCAAGCCAAGCAATTGTTGTTGCACCACACTTTGGGTAACGGAGACTTCACCGTGTTCCACAGAATGTCCAACAACATCTCTCAGACCACTTCTTTCATTTCTGACATTTCCTCTGCTCCTTCTGAGATCGACAGATGTATCAGAGAAGCTTACGTCCACCAGAGACCCGTTTACTTGGGCTTGCCTGCCAACTTGGTTGACTTGAATGTGCCAGCTTCTTTGTTGGAGAAGCCAATCGACTTGTCTTTGAAACCTAACGATTCCGATGCCCAAGATGAAGTCATTGAGACTGTGCTTAAGTTGATCGAGCAGGCCTCGAACCCAGTCATTTTGGTTGATGCTTGTGCTTCTAGACACAGCTGTAAGCCTGAAGTTGAGCAATTGGTCAGAAAGACAAACTTCCCTGTGTTTGTCACTCCTATGGGTAAGTCTACCGTGAACGAGTCCGACCCACGCTTCGGTGGTGTTTATGTCGGATCTCTTTCCAACCCAGCGGTTAAGGATGCCGTTGAATCGGCCGACTTGGTTTTGTCTGTGGGTGCCATGTTGTCTGATTTCAACACCGGTTCCTTCTCTTACTCTTACAAGACGAAGAACATCGTTGAGTTCCACTCTGACTACACCAAGATCAGACAGGCCACTTTCCCAGGTGTGCAGATGAAGGAAGCCTTGAACAAGTTGTTGGAAACTGTTGGAGACCATGTTGGTCACTACAAGGAAGTTGCCGTGCCAACTATCGAGCACGTGGACTCTCTTAGCGGTTCCAGTGCCATCAGCCAAGAATGGTTGTGGTCCAGAGTCTCTTCTTGGTTCAGAGAAGGCGATATCATCATCACTGAGACTGGTACTTCTGCTTTTGGTATCGTCCAGTCGAAGTTCCCTGACAACTGTGTGGGTATCTCGCAGGTGTTGTGGGGTTCCATCGGGTACACTGTTGGAGCCACTCTTGGTGCCGTGATGGCAGCCCAGGAGATCGACCCCAAGAAGAGAGTCATTTTGTTCGTAGGAGATGGTTCTTTGCAATTGACCGTGCAAGAAATCTCCACCATGTGCAAGTGGCACACGACTCCTTACTTGTTTGTATTGAACAACGATGGTTACACCATTGAGAGATTGATCCACGGTGAGACTGCCTCTTACAACGATATCCAACCATGGAACAACTTGCAATTGCTTCCAGTGTTTGGTGCCAAAGACTACGAGACCATCCGCGTGTCTACCGTGGATGAGGTGAACACCTTGTTTGCCAATGAGGCATTTAACGAAAACTCCAAGATCAGAATGATCGAGGTGATGTTGCCTAGAATGGATGCTCCTGTCAGTTTGGTCAAGCAGGCCGAGATGAGTTCCAAGATCAACCTGTCCAGTTAAATGGTTAGTGTAAATAGAAAAAACAGATGCTATAATGAATAAAATGAAAAGAGTTTAAGTTAATGTGGCGTTCTTCAGTTATTGCCTATCATTTTTACCCTACAGTGAAAAGGGTGATTGGAGATCCAAAAAGGTTTAAGAAAGAATAGCGTAAGGGAAAAAAATCGAGTTTACTAAATTTCCCAAGCTTACAGAATTCCTTCTTTTCCCTAGTTTTATGGTTTCCATGGCTTTATAAAACTAATATTCTCACGACTTGGTGCCCCGGATCTCACTTTATACATACAATTCAGTAAACCAAGAGAACTCCACTCACCAATATGATTCCTACACTGAATACCTTCAGCCCGATTAAAAACGGTTTAAGTTCTCATCATGAATATTCTTGTGGAAAAATGTCAGCCATCAGTGTCTAATAATTTTCTTTTTCATCTCTATTTGATTACTAAGGAAATACTGGTTTACGTAATACCATCACCCCAACTGAGAGAACACATGGTGATGTACGGGGTTCTCATTCGCGCAATCATACCCGTCATAGATGTCATTTCAGACCATGACCCAAGTGACTAAAATTTCAAGGATTCACTAGAACTTTAGTGCTCTCAGCAAAACCTTTTTTCGAATAACTAAACATGAATATTCATAAATAGAAACTTGTAATTATATAAGTATTTTCTAAATTAGAAAGCCAATTCTACACTGGGTGGTACCAGGTGTGTGCGATATGGGGTGCTACATGGATCTGGAATTAGGTCAATGGTTGCTGATTCAAATTTACGAGGCTCTGAATTAGAGTAATTTTGAAAACGAGAGTTAAAAACGGTGTCTAATTGTTATTTAAGTAAAAAAGGTAAACAAAAAAAAAAAAAGAACTGGAGATTAAAGAAAATCGGATATATATTCAAATGCTCTCTCCATGGGCGAAGACGACTAGTTTCTACTTCCAGAATGCGGCCCCGCGACGCCACAGTTCAATATTCGGGCCAGGCCACAATCTATTACGCATGATGGATTTTCGCACCTTGATCGTGGCCCTATAATATAAGAACCTCCAAGGTCATTTCTTAACTTTCTCCTTTAAACTCTTTTTTCACATTGAAAAAAGGAATACCAAAAGTTTAAAATTATGTGGAAATCTCTTCGACAATTCCTGCGAACACGGGCGCCAGTTTTGCCCCGCAATCGCTCGGTTATGGCGGGGTTCCATTGGTCACCAAGTTTCCCAACCCGCATCTCCAGCCGTGGGTTCAATTTGCCAAGAAGCCAACTGGTGCTTGATAATTGTACCCCACCATGGGCCAAAATTGTGCAAGCAAAAAGGGGATTTAGGTCTCTGCCTGGTGCTCAAGATAATCATGGCTCTGAAACTGCCTCTGAGAAAAAAAGTACCGGTGTGGTCAAAGCAGCATCAAAAGGCCCAAAATCGCCAGAAGCAAAATCGCCAGAAGCAAAATCGCCAGAAGCACCAAAAACTCCAAAAACACTAAAACAACCAAAAGGTCAAGACTCTCTGGCCGGCGGGTCTTTGTTTGGCCGCAAGATCCTGACATCAGAGACAAAGATGCTCCGGTCACTCATGGTTACGCTCTGGCCGAAGAACAAACCAAGCTTCAAGTTCCGTGTTATTTTGGCACTACTTCTACTCATTGGCTCGAAAGTTCTCAATGTCCAGGTGCCTTTCTTCTTCAAGGGTATAATTGACGAGATGAATGTTGACTGGGCTACCCAGATGGGTACCGTAGGTACCGTGATCGGCACGATGATTTTGGCATATGGCGGTGCTCGGTTCGGATCGGTTCTCTTTGGAGAACTCCGTAATGCAGTTTTTGCACTGGTGGCACAATCGGCCATAAAACGCGTGGCCAACAATACCTTCCGTCACCTTCTCAATATGGACCTCCAGTTTCATCTTCTGAGCCAAACCGGTGGAATTACGCGTGCAATAGAGCGTGGAACCAAAGGAATCAGCTATGTACTTACGGCAATGGTGTTCCACATTATCCCCATTACGTTTGAGATCGGTATCGTATGTAGCATCTTGACCTACAACTATGGGCCGTCATTTGCCGCTGTCACCTTCCTTACCATGGCCGCTTACTCGGTGTTTACCATCAAGACGACCGCTTGGCGTACACAGTTTCGGCGCCAGGCTAATAATGCCGATAACCAGGCCGCTTCGGTTGCGTTGGACTCCTTGGTCAACTACGAGGCAGTCAAGTATTTCAATAACGAGGCCTACCAGTGTAGCAAGTACGACTACTCGCTCACCCATTACCAGAACGCGTCCATCAAGGTCGCCACATCTTTGGCGTACTTGAACGCGGGCCAGAACCTCATCTTCACGCTGGCGTTGACCGGGATGATGTACATGGGCTGCCACGGTGTGGCCACCGGCGAGCTTAGTGTGGGTGACCTCGTGCTCATCAACCAGTTGGTGTTCCAGCTCCTGGTGCCACTCAACTTCCTTGGGTCCGTGTATCGTGAACTCAAACAGTCTTTATTGGATATGGAGAATCTTTTCCAGCTCCAGAATCACAAAGTTGACATTACAGACAAGCCTGGTGCATTACCATTGAAGCTTGATGCCAAGAATCCGGGAACCATTACATTCGAGAATGTGTCCTTTGGCTACCACCCAGACCGCCCTATCCTCAAGAACGCTAGTTTTGTCATCCCTCCCGGCCAGAAAGTTGCCATTGTGGGTCCTTCCGGCCTGGGAAAGTCCACCATATTGAAACTCGTGTTTCGGTTTTACGACGTAAACTCGGGAAGAATTTTGATCGACGGACAAGATATCTCAAAGGTGACTCTCGATTCATTGCGTAGAGCCATTGGTGTTGTCCCTCAGGATACCCCACTCTTTAACGATACCATCAAGGAGAATATCCGGTACGGACGCTTAGACTCCACGGACGAAGAAGTACTGGCTGCCGTCGAGAAAGTCAGCCTCAAGAAGCTCGTGGAGGACTTGCCCGATGGGCTTAACACCCTAGTGGGTGAAAGAGGTCTTATGATCTCTGGAGGAGAGAAGCAACGTTTGGCGATCGCACGTCTTCTCCTCAAGAAGGCGCCTATAACGTTTTTTGACGAGGCCACCAGTGCTCTTGATACACATACTGAACAAGCATTGCTCCGAACTCTCAGACAGTTGTTCAAAGAGAGCAGGGCTACCAATATCCTGATTGCTCATAGGCTCAGGACTATCGCAGACAGTGACAAGATTATTGTCTTGAATAAGGGAGAAGTCTACGAAGAAGGCACACACCAAAGCCTTCTAGAAAAAGAGGAGTCGTTGTATTCCGATCTTTGGAACATTCAAGAGAATTTGGATGTGGAGGAAGAGATAAACGAAACCTTGAATTCCCCTAAAACTTCCAAGGAAATCCGTTCGTGAGAGTGTTTTGTCTTGCAATGCGTTTTTTAAACACCACGAACGCATTATACATTAATTTATAATTATAGATCATTCATCAACACCGCTCGTTCACAGGTCTCACCTGAAAGCTATCTCAAAGTGAGGCACGCTTTATGTGATGGGTTCATAATATTTACATGATTTCATTGTAGTATGCCGCTATGCGGACTCTCTCTTCATTTTCCAACTCCACGTCATCGAACCTCTCCTTAAGTTGATGGGGAGGCAAACTCTTGGTTTTATCACTGATAAAGCGAAGTACCTCTTCCTTTTTATATTGCATGATTTCTCCTAAAACTAACCGGGTGATGTTGCCAACGGTGATGCCAATTTGTTTCGACCAATCAGAACCCTTTCTCAATGACCGCTTCACCCAGCCATCATAATTAGTTTTGTACCATGCCCAAATCAAGTGCTTATAGTCAGGCTCGGCCTTGTATTTGAAGCCGATCAATGCCAATTCGATCATCTTCGAGTCGATGTTGTTGTTGACAAAATGCAACGTCTTACTGAGCAAGTCTTTCTTTTGGCAGAAAGACAAAGAGGACACCGCTGCTGTTTGAACCTCGTTTGAATTTCCGTTTGTGTGCTTCAAAAATGAAACATCTCCATTCTTTACCAACGAGAGAATTTGTTTGTATTCGGCCATGGTGGCAGTAGCCATAGTGACATTGAAGATCAGAGAATACAACTCTTTTGGTACAAACTTCTGCGTCACACCTGAATTCACAAGGTTTTTATAAAGCTTACGACTAACAGTCTGTGCTTCCTTCTTTGTGCTTGCGAGTTGAAGAACGATGTTTCTGACTTCATATTCAAGTTTGCTGTAATTGTCTGACTCCAAAGAAACCACTTCTCCCCAATGTCCTAGTTTGTTGTAAAGCTTTTCACTGAAAGATTCAAGCCATTTCTGGAACTTTGTGTACTCAGTAAAGTGTAAAAAGATGGAGTTGGTGATTTCGAGATATCCCAAGGCACATTTGAGAACCTGATAATCTATTGCGGATGATTCATCTGCTAATATGTCACAGAGGCGAGTCAAGAATACGAGTTGGTTTGCACCGAACAAAGGGGTATCCGTCTTAGGAAGGGGCTGGCCCAAGATTTTTCCATAGTCCTTGATCATTCCAATTAAGTCCAAGGAAGTGTATGTATTCGAGGAAACATTTTGAAGAATGATATCCTGAATTTCCGGGGCATAAATCGTCTTGTAATAGAATTGGTTGTCAGCGTTCAATGACAAAAACTGGTTGGGAGGAATCTCTAATTCCATGGATCTATCAGTTAGCATCAAGTTTGCAATTTTGACCTTACCTTCGGTGGTCTTTATCTTCAAAGCCAAAGGAACATGGTATGGGGCATTCTCCAATTGCAAGTCGGTGACATCTTCGTTGAAGATGAATCTGTTTTGCTCAATCACGATTTTGTCTTTGACAACTTTCACTTTGATACAAGGATACCCGACATAACGTGTCCATGCATGAACAAAAGTCAATACCTCGTAAGACGTATGTTCGTTCAAAACACTCCAAATCTCGAAAGGTTTCACCGACTTATGCTCAAATTTGGTAAGCACATGGGAAAAGGCATTGAAGAAACCAGAAAAGTCCGTGTCCGTTTTTTCTAGTTTGAACAATGTTGCAATCATGTTGAGAAGGATCATTCCTTTTTCGTAGAAGTTTCTCTCAAAGATCGTGTTTGTCTTTGAGCTCTGATCAACAGCTAACTGATTCATGTGCTCAAGGAAACTGGGGATGGGCTGGTCGACGAAGCAGTCCGTGTCCATGAAATCTTGGAGTGCAGTCAGTTTGGCCAAGTCATAATCGGTTTTGTCGGAAGATTCGATTTCCGCAACCGACAAAATATAATTTCCCACAAAAGTGGCAAAAGCTTCAATGAGCCACGTGTATTTCCACTCATCGACGGAAACAAGGTTTCCTATCCACTGATGAGTCAATTGATGGGAGATCAATTGTCTGACATGAGACTTGGCTTCTTCAGAAGCAGAGGATTCGTCCAAGAATAGAGCGTCTTTGATGACAGTGATCATTCCCCAGTTTTCCATCACGGCATCGCTAAGGAAAGGAAGAGCAACAATGTCGAGCTTTTCCAATGGGTACTTCACACCGAGTACAGCCTCAAACACGGGAAGCAAAGCGACCGCAGTTTTCAATGCATATTGGGCATACTGGGCATCACCCTTGGTGACATAGGCGCATACCGGGGTAGTATCACTGATATTTTCAATCTTTTCGAAATCACCAATCATAAATCCAAATACAGAGGGTGCTATTGGCGGGGTGGCCTTGAATGTGAAGACTGAGTTCTCGGTCATGTCAACGATAGTTGCCGTTAAAAGAGGTGCATTGGACACTACTTTGAACAGAGTTTTCGTGGTGATGGAGAGAGTGATGGGTACTTTATGCGTAAGTTCATCTACGACAGGGAAAATCAGACGACACCCGAATGGCTGTGCGTGGGTAGCAATGACATAGTTGTCCGACCTGCCTTGCACAGAATCGGAGTAATTTGTTTTGAACACCCCGTAAGTCTCGTCATGGAACGTCTTGATGGAGGTCACCAGTCCCAAAAAAGATACCGAGATCTCTGCGGCTGAAAGTACATCTTCACTGGAGAACACTACACGTTGGTGCGTACGGTCATAAGAGACCTTCAATTTCTCGCTCACTCCATCGATCGTCTGCAACTGTGCATTGGTAACAATGAGTTTATGGGCATGTAGCGAAAGACAGAAAGGGGAATTAGGCTCACCATTATAGAGCAGGTTTTCCACGAGGGGAATTTTGATCTGTCCTTGGAAATTTGGCTTTACGTGGTCGATTTTCAAGCTGAGGTCATAGCTTTGAGGAAGGTATTGGTTGGTGAGCTCCAACGGCAGGTCTTCCCATGGTTGATCCATTTCAGTTGTTGATGTTTTGGTGAACAAGAATAACCAAAAAAAAAATAAAAAAAAATAAAAAAAAATTCAAACCAACTCAACGGCCGGTCGCGAGGTGTGCAGTCGCAGCGAGGCCCGGTAGAATTATGTCATTATTGTCAATGAATCTTGTCATAGTGGGATTCAAATAACAAAGGAATAAAAAGAAGTAACCCCAACTTTTATTATTCCTCCGGCAAGAATTGAAGCTATTGATTCCCCTTCTTCTGTCCGGTAGAAAAAGGCGTAAGAGCGGTGTCCTCACGAACGCACTCACGAACGCACTCAAACGATTCTCTCGTCTTCTTTTCTGGTGTCACAAATTTATTTTTATTTTTCAAAATCTTCACGAAAATTTGGCAATTTGGAACTCAAAAAGAGATACGCACCAAAAGGAAAATCCCCAGAAGCGTCAAGAAAAACCACACAAATCCGAGCTTGTGCTGAAGTTGCAAACTCATCAAAGTGGTTAATTTGCCCTTGCTAGCACCACTGGCCATTAAGAAATCAGCTGAGGTGCACTGCACCGACGCGGCTGCAAAAGGGTTTGAGTACCGGTCGATGTCTTCAGAAGCAGCACAAGAGACTCCACGCGCGAATAATAACAAAGCAGTACCGGATAAAGAAAGATGGTTGCCAAGATATTTTTCGCCCCAGACAGAACAATGTGATCATTTTTGGACACGTAGAGAGTATTCAGCGGGTAAATAATTTCATGAAAATTTTTTCAGCTTCTCGATGTTTTACCTCGGGGAAAACTGAGTAAATAGTCAGATAAGGGAGAGCTCACGCTAAATCCGTGGTTACGAGGGCCAAACACGTCGGAACACCAAAAATATTTGTCGGTTATTTTCGGAGTAAGTTTCCATCTGTTGATTAAACGGAGGCTTCTGTATGTTAGCTTTCAACAGCTTCGAATTAATTGAAAGGCAATTGAAAGGCAAAGTTTAAAAAGAATCGAACCCTCATCAACACCAAAATCAAATCCAACCAATTATGCGAGGTACAAGGTAAATAAAGATTCAAAATAACAACACCTCGCGCTTTCTCCCACCGCTTCACTGGTGAGTTTCTAAAACAAGATTAAATCAGGCGTGTTTCATATTATTCGCAATAATTTTCGAAAACGAAAACACAAAGGTTATGAACCCCCTCGAATCATCATCGAACAAGAATAATCCGGCCCTGATCTATTATGTCCAATACTACTAACGTAACACTGACGTTTCTCTTGAGTGGTCACTTTCACATGAAATGAATGAGATAATTATGGGTAACTTTTGCATCACAACCTACCATACTCAAGTACGGGAAGTCAAAGGGAAGATCATCCCCCATAGAACGGCAAAATTAACAACATTACACACCAACGGAAACCGGAAACCGGCAAAATTGGGCATGAAACTATTCCGGACTTGGGATACTGGTGAGGCCATTAAAGCAGGCATAGTGGCCCGGGCCCCGCTGGAGTTTCCCCTACCGTCACGTCACACAGTGAGGTGGTATTGTCTACCCACGCGCAGGACACGTACGTCAGGTGAAGACGGCTGAAACGGGAGAGGGGAGCAGATCCCCATTTGCGTTGTCAGCCTCGTATGCAACCCCTGGCAGAAATATTTAAATAGCATGGCAAGCCCATTTTTTCCAAGGCAAGAAAGAAGAAGAAGAACATTCTGTGAACAAGTGTGCTCAACTAACCAACTAATTAATTAATCATTTTCTTCCAGAATATTTATTTATTGTTTCCTGACTTGTCAAACACCTTTTTGCTAATTGATTGACCAAAGAGAAATATTTACACCATGGGTATCAAAGACAAATTGAAAAGAACCTCTCGAATCTTCTTGTCCGACTCTAAGGAGGAGGTGACCGAACATAACGGTAACACCGCTGCGGCCGGGACCGCGACCGCGACTGCGGCCGTGGCCGAGACTGATGAAGCTGCTCGCCAAACCGAAATGACAAGTGCTTCTACTGGGGAAGGTATTCAGTCTGCTGAAGGCGCAAACGAGACTGCTACTGATCAAGCCGAGGGAACCCTAGCCAGCTCTGGGGACATGGAAGAGGGTGCCACTCGTGACACTGCTCACGATGTTTCGGAATCCGCGCCTGACGCGGACGCTAGTGCAGGCGATGCAGGCGCGGAGCAGGGTGCAGACGATGGCGCGGTCAAAAGAAAAGGCCTGTTCAAGAGAAAGGGTAAATCCAAGAAGGCTGTTGACGGAGAAGCCAAGCGTAGCGAGTTTTTCCTGAGACTTTTGAAGAGATTTAGGCGGCCTGCCGGTGGTGAGCAGCCAGTAAAGAATAGCGACAAGACTGAAGAAGTTGCTGAGGAAAAAGCTGTCGATGTCAGTGCTGACAAGCCTGCTGACACCACTGGTGAAGAAGTGGTAGCTGTAAAAGCAGCCGAGGCCGCTCCCGAAGCTCTGCTTGATCCCGCCTCTGAGCCTGTTGCCATCACCGAGCCTGTTTCCACCTCTGAAGCTGTCGCTGCGACTACCACAGAGGCTGCCACGCCAGCCGCCACCACCACCACTGCTACTGCTACTGCCACCACCGCTACCGCTGCAGGAGCCGTGGGAGCCGCAGATGCGGCTGAAAAATAAACGCCTGAGGTGTGAGAAGCGACGATATGATCTCTCTTTTCCTGATACATGTACTTGATTCGCTAGAGCCCGTTGGCATTTTAATTAATATAATTTTATAAAATATACCCTCTTTTTTTATCTTAATAAATTTTTTGAGCAAAAATTTCTAGTTGACATGACTGAAAGTCACAACTTCACACATTTCTGCCCACGCCAGAGTACACTCACACACGATACTTTCCCAATTTCAATTTTTTTTTTTTTTTATCGGCTCATAATCGCGAAGCATATGCTGTGAGAATGCGCCTTGCCGAAAGAGGGAAATAACAAGACAGTGTGTAGGAACTCAAAAGAGAAATAGAGAAGCCAAAAAAATAAAACCTGAGTGTTGAAAATCATAATTTGATCAGAAGAAACGGACTCATAATTCTTGAAGAGAATCAGAGTTAATTGCCAATGATTTTCTTCGATGTTTCAAACAACCACTGAGTCTTCTGGGGTGGTGGTAGTGGTGATACTCCGCATTCTAGAGGAACAGGAGATAACTGTGTGTGAGTAGAGCTCTTTTCATTTTTTTCACTTGGTGTATTTTGAAAGTTTATTTTTCAAAGCCAATCTCAAGAGCAGGCGTATTAGAAGATAATCTTCCATTGGGCAAATAAAAGCGGCGGTGTTCCAAAAGGCAAAATAATACGTCAAAACGGAGCATTCCCACCACTGTAAAAAACATCATGGGAAAGTTTTAACCCGTATATCGAATCGGAAGTTATTTGCCTGGTTATGAGTTGGCTAATGATTCCCGACTGACCACTCCAAAGCCGCGAAGCTGAAACAGTTACATTTTCAGCTACGTATGATACTCGCGGAAGGCCTTCTAATTCACATCACCGCTTCACTTTTCAATCAACTTGTAGCACCCTCTATCTTTTCTGAGTTTGCATGACTTTTGGGGACTGAATCTCAACGGATTTCGCCCCCCAGATTTCGCCCCAGATTTCGCCCTAGATTTCGCCTTAGATTTCTTAGCCCCGGTCATCCTTAAGCCGTTTTTGACTGCTGGTTTTGACTTCTCTGGCTTCACTGCGCAAGGGAACAAACCCCAGACAAATTTAACAGAAAAGGCAAATCAAACAATAAAAAAGGAATCCCATTTCGAGCTGGGGTAGAAACGGTTCTTGAATACATTCTCCAATATGTTCCTGCGCCCTCGAGCTTTTCTTTTTTCGTGTCTCTGTGGCTCCCTGTGTCTTCTCATAACCAATTACTCGGGTAATGGTAAGATTAGCCAATCATCCTCAGACCACTTATCCGCGCTGGACCATTTCATTAAACATCGGTGCGGAAGGGCTTCAAATAACCATAACCAAATGCCTAAACGGGAAAAATGCTGCCAGTGTCTTCTCGCCCACCATGTGGTTGTTGGACAGGATCAGATAATTCTTAGGAATTTTTTTTTTACATTGAAGGTTACATTCACGAACCTACTGAGTTTGTGATCTTCATTTTTTTTTTTTTTTTTTTTTTGAATTGCACAGTCACATTCCCATCATGCTTCCCTTTGCCGTCGTGATGATTGACCGTCGTGATGATTGACCGCCGCATGATTGACCGCCGAATGATTGACTGATGATTGAACGAGGTTCCGCTGACAAAAAAAGACCACCCGGGTGTACTCTTCCTTTACAAAATAGTCGTGCGCCGCGCGATAATTATGCTACAAGGAGGCTCTCTTCGCTTGGCCGATTTTTCTGCCCTCTCGCCTATCTTGCACAAATTTCTCACTTTCGCCGGTGTTTCTTTTGTTCTTTTGTTCTTTTTTTTTTTTTTGTTTTTCTCACGCTGTTTTCGACCTTTCATACTTCATTTGTGGCCATTTTCTTTCATAGACAAAAAGTGACCAGCTTGTCGATACAGAAGTTTACAGGTTACATTTTTTCCACGGTTTCATTTTTTATTTTCTTGTATTCCGCTGCTGCTATTTAAGGGGCGCAGGCGCAACTTCATTTGATCCCTAAACGAGCACTATTTGTTTTTGGGCCCGATTTTCTCACCCGCTGTCCTTTTTTAAATTTTTTTCTTTCTTTTTTTTGCTTTTTTTGTGTCTACATACAAATCCAACCAATTTTAACTGTGAGCGCAATTCCCCATCCCAACTTCCACCATTACTAACGACCATCTTTTTCTGAAGCCATTCGTCCAGAACACCCAGATTTTCCGAAACAACAGATTCTTGGCGCCTTCAAGCACCTCACTTAAACGAAGAATAAAATATTTCTAAAGCTGCTTTCAATTGTTTTTATTTCTGGATTTCCCGTCTCGATATCACAGACCACAAAAAAAAAAAAGCAACCTTAGATATCAATCACCCCCTGTGGTTCCATAACATCCCCGACAGACCACCTTATAATGAATAACTCCGTTTCCTCGCATCACTCCAAGACTGACGCAAAAATGATGGATTTGAGAGTTGGAAAGAAGTACCGTATCGGCAGAAAGATCGGCTCAGGGTCTTTCGGTGACATTTACTTAGGCACAAACGTCATTTCCGGAGAGGAAATCGCCATCAAGTTGGAGAATGTCAAAGCAAAGCACCCTCAATTAGAATATGAAGCTAAAGTTTACAAAGCTTTAAGTGGCGGTGTCGGCATTCCTTTTGTCCGCTGGTATGGTACAGAATGCGACTATAATGCTATGGTGATCGATCTCTTGGGGCCATCTCTAGAAGACTTGTTTAACTACTGCAACCGGAAGTTCACTTATAAAACCGTGTTGCTTTTGGCTGACCAGCTCATTTGCAGAATTGAGTATATCCATGCCCGTTGTTTCATTCACAGGGACATCAAGCCAGATAATTTCTTGATGGGTATTGGCAGACGTGGTTCTCAAGTAAATGTTATTGATTTCGGACTAGCTAAGAAGTACAGAGATCCAAGAACCCATGCCCACATTCCCTACAGGGAAAACAAAAATTTGACCGGTACTGCCAGATATGCTTCTGTGAACACCCACTTGGGAATTGAACAATCCAGAAGAGACGACTTGGAATCTTTGGGATATGTCTTGATTTATTTCTGCCGTGGCTCTTTACCATGGCAAGGTTTGAAAGCTGCCACCAAGAGGCAAAAGTATGACAGAATTATGGAGAAGAAGATGACCATTTCAAATGATGTCTTGACCAAAGGGTTGCCCGATAAATTTTTGGAGTACATGAACTACGTTAAGAACTTGAGATTTGATGACAAGCCAAACTATGCATACTTGAGAAATTTGTTCAGAGACTTGTTCAAGAGAGAGAATTACAGGTATGACTACGTCTTTGATTGGACTTTGTACAAATTCCAACAGGAAAGACAAAGAGAGCAAGGAAAGGTTGATGGTCAACCTGAGCAGAACCAGGCAATTCCGCTGCTACAACAACTGCAGCAGCAGCAGCAGCAACAGCAACAACTACAACAACAACAGCATCAACAACTCCAGTTGCAACACATACAACAGCAGCAACAGCAGCAACAGCAGCAACAGCAGCAACAGATCCAGCTACAGCACCATCAGCAAAATCAAATGCATGCATCCCCTCCAAAAATCAATTCTCAAATGAACCCTGTTCCTCAAATGCAACAAATGAGCCGTCAATCAATTGACCCCAAGAATCTTGAGGAAAGCGCCATGCTTCAAGCATCGAACTTAGGGAGTGGAAGATTTGCCGACGCGACGTTCCATCAGTCGTTTGACCATGGAGACTCCGCCCAGCGTGGATACAAGCCTAACGCCAATCCAGCATGGATCTAAGCCCTGCATTTAAAAGCGAGTATAACTAAGCAATATCTAATCTAATCTAGCGAAATTTTCTGGTTTGTTCAATACAACTCCACTGTGAGTATTGAAGCGTATCTAAAAAGTGTTTGACATTGTTTTGCGTCTCCCGTTAAGTATGATCATGTGTGACGCATTTCTCTTTCCATTCTAGGGCATATGTCATCGGCAAAATTTCCAACGCAGTTTAATAGAAGTAGCTGGATTAAAAACTGTCTAGTGAAAGTATACAGCTTAATTTTATACTTGAGTAAAGTTGCCGGGCTTATTGTTTGTCACCATGTGGCCGCATAACTTTCTAACAATGATTGGCACGAACAATGGTAAACGTGAGGTCGTCGATGGAAAATTTTCTTAAACAGTCTTCGAAAATCGGATCGAGCCAAAACTTTTTGTCTTGTTGTTATTTTGTTCTGTATTTTTGACATTTTTCTTTTGATAATTACTATGCGCCAGTCAAAACTTACAGTTGAGTCAGCCTCTTACTTGGCACCTCTTAAATTTACTCGATTTTGGATTAAACGAAACTACGCTCACTTCTCATTCGGTGAATATTCTGTTTTTAGCCAATTTTTTTCTATTTCAAACAGCTCGTACCTCCTATTGTATTTCAAATCTCGCAAACCCTATTTTGGTATATATGAGTTCTTGTTCTTGTCGAATGACCTAATTGAAAGCCAGCCCTTCACAAAAACTGTTGTAATTTCTGTGACAGGAGATTCTCAAAACGTAATAAAACGCTACATACCTAACAACAATAGATCAGCTATGTGTGAATAAAATTACAAGTCTCTCTAGAGTGGGGTCGTGCCAAGAGCTAGGGTGGATAACAAGAACCATGGTCTTATATATAAAGCAGCAGAAGTCCGGTGTTTGCTTAAGGAGATTTTATCACCAAGTATCATCTTATTTCCAGAATGAAATTGAAGCTTATTTTCATTACAGCAGCGATGTTATCTTGCCTGGTGGCTGTGGCTTCAACCGCTGATGTAGCATTTGGGGAAGTCGCCATTGCAGTGGCACCACTGGACCAGCTTGAGATAGCTAGCTCTGGTGAAGAGGTGGGCCCAGAGACCGTAAGAAATTCGGACAAATCCAAGCGTCAAATCGGCGAAAACTGGGCCTTGAAATATATTATCTCTGCGTTGAAAACTTACATCGATGTTCCACATTTTTATTTCGAAAAATTCAACATTGAAAAGAATGCCCTTGCCATTGCTATTAAGAATGCCAGTGAGCGCAGTCAAAAATACGTGGACTACCTGTACCAGCTCCGGATGATTGAGCTTTTTTTCACAAACATGAATAAAGCTGCAGATATCTTGGTGGTATTAGAGAAGTCTGAAGGGTTGCCTGAATACTGGCTTCGCAAAGTGGTCCAGTTGAAAATTGCAACTATGGCTTTCTGGAATTTTCACGGAAGAAACGATTTCCGGACAGAAGCATGTGTCAAATTCCAGAAGCAATACTCGGAAGAGTTGCCAAAGTGGAAAGAAGCGTTCTTCTCCTACGGTACTGCAAGTGCTAAACTGAAGGAATATTTCGAGGAGTACTATGGTGGTGCAAAGAAAGCTTTGGAAAATATGAGGATTTAGAGAAATACGAACGTTTTGCCGGGAGAAGAGAAAGCTGTCTTTAAGAAACATAGACTTTGATCATAACTATAAATGATGGCCGAGGTCAATTTGAAACGAAAGCTCGGGACCTTTATATTCTTTAAGGAAAAGAAATTTATTTGTATCTTGTTTTCTTCTGATATAGGTTGGTGAAATTTAGTCCGAATATATAGTTCAATAGATATACTTGATTTTTATTTGGCCATTTATTCGATCTTAAACACATGTGTCGTGGTTGCGAATTATAATAACGGTCGACAGAAATAGTATGTGACGCAATAATGGACAAATGTATGAACAATAGTATCGGGGACGTTATGAAACGAGTAGCACCTATTAACTAAACTAAGTGTATTTGCTATTCGATAAACTCCAGTAAAACGCATACATACATATTTCTTTGAAGCTATAAGGTTTGAATAAAACCACTACCAGAAGGACTTATTCTAACATCCCCGCTTTATCACTTTGGTAAACCAGGACTACTGTATAGTGAACAAAGTCGACCATGGGGGACCCCAAGAAGATCAATTTGCATTCAATCTCGAAGGAACTTCATGTGAAGTGTTCAAATGTAACACATGAAGAGAACAAGGATGTGCCGGAATATAAAGCTCGAAATAGAAATTAAAGACTTATTGCCAAATGGTAGAACCATGGCTTTTTTGTATAGAGAAGTTATTTCATAAACCAAACGAAACAAAATGAAAAACTATCTCCTCATGGAAATCATGATACTATGTTTTGGATCTCCTTTCCGATGCAAACATTCACCAATTTGATGCAGTTAATAACGGAAATTCCAGTCACAACTCTTTATTCTCCAGATCGAAATTAACCCATACGTGCTCAACCAGGGCTTTTTTTTAAAGAAACAACGCTACACCACATGTGCCTTGGTTATGGACACACCTGGTGTTTTCGTGTAATATAGCTGGTGAACTACTGCGTTATAAGAATAGTTAAAAGAAACTTCTTTAATTTTTTCTGGACCACCCTAACAAACATTAATTTCATTTCCATTGGGAATTCCGTCGAAAAAATGCATTTCTGCTTAAAGCTCAAGGAACAAAGAATAAACATGAGAAGTTTCTAAATTTTCAATTTTATGTACTATGAACGTCTTTTCGAATGCTCTAGGAACATTCTATGTTACCCGTATACCCACGTTTTATGATAATATGTTCGAACCATCTGAGGGTAATTGTAATAAGTCGTGATTCTCATCACAGACCCGTCTCCATCCATCATACCATCTAGTCCACGTTATCTTGTGACTTCAACGTCTCGCTCAGCTTCTTGGGGGCCTCCTTGTTTTCCATCTGGTTGTTGAACACTGCACCCAAGAAGTCAAAGATGTGCTTACCTTCCTTAGTTGCACCCGAGCCCTTAAAGGTGTCGAGAAACTCAAAGAAACCATGGAAGACGTTTCCCTTAATCTCTTCGGCGTAGATTTTGTCATAGATGTTTTTCATCTTGAACTCATTCATTTCCTTCTCGTAGCCCGAAAACTCAATGTTGTTGTACCCCATATCCGCCAACTTCTCGTTGTAGCCATCGTACACAGGGCACTCAAGCAACAAGCCCAATGCGGGAGCCTTTGGAATGTTGATCTTGGCAGGCCCAAAACAGTCGCTGATCCGTGTGATTGGGCATCCGGTACGCACAACCAAAGACGCCATGCAGATCATCTTTCTGATCTGATGGAGCATAAACGACTGGCCATGAATCTTTATGGAAACCCACTCAGAGCCCTCAATAATAAATGGCTCAGATACTGTCGTACCCTTCATGAACCGCTGAGCGCTAGGGTCGCGGTAAGTCTTGCCCAAGGTGAAGTTGTGGAAGTTGTGCGAGCCCTCGTACTGTTTCATGGCGTCTCTGAACAACTGGAGCTTTTCGCTGCTTAGCCTGAAATCCTTTCTACAGGCATTTTCGACACTACGCACGCGCTTCACAAGATTTCCCCACTCGGTCACATCACCATCATCATTGTAGTATTCTTTCTTCTTGTCATCTTGGTCTTGGTCGAAGGAAGTCTCTGCAGTCTTCTCAAACACCTGCTCCAACTCCTCCTTGGACACGCCGCTGGCCAAAATTGCCGCCTGGGTCGAAGCCCACCATTCCTGGTCACTGTCTTCTCTAAGCACGCCCGGATGCTCCTTTCTGCTAGCCTCAATCAAGTTGTACAAGCTGCTTTTAGGTCTAGGAGGAAGCAAACTATGGGTGGGCAAAAGGTACTCGTAGATTCTTGAAGAGCACAACTTACGACAGTCAAATCCACGGTTAACACGCTCAATTCCCCACATGCGGATCTGTTCGGGGAGGTTGGAATTAATTTTCTCAAGAAGGCCGTCTTCGAGAATAAGCTTTAATGAGATGACGTTACCTGCGGCGTGGACGCCTTTGTCGGTTCTAGCGGCCCGCATGAAGCCGTTTTTCTTCAAATCGGTGGAGTTCTCCTTCGATACAGCACCGGCGGCAATGAAAGCTTTGAAAAGTTCGGCCTCAATGGTCTTGACGTCGGGGTTATTCTGGATCTGCATACCATTATAACCAGTTCCACAGTATCCAATCATACATGCAACCTTTTTCTTTGGTTTCCGTTCTGATTTCTCAACGGGATTTCCCTCAGCATCTACCAATGGTTTCCATTCACTAAGGGAGAGAGTTAGTACATTTTTTGGTACATATGCGTTGTTGGCTATGGAGCCTAAAACAACGGTGAAGATTCAAACTTACCTACGTGGTCTGACGGTCCCTCTTGGAGAAGTGCTTCGGCTTGGTTTGGGAGTCTTCGGAAGGTTTTTGCCTTTTGGCATCATTGTCAAGAGTTCCGTGACTTTTTTCCACCACGTCATCGCCTGTTCTCTTCTGGTGGGACATTTTGTTTTTGTTTTATGAAGGTACTGTTACGGCTTAGGAAAAAATCTGGCCAAACTCGCGAAGAGCCCGATGCGCATCAGGGACAGCATCGGACTCGATATAGCAATTACGTCAAAAAAATGGGGGAATTTTGGGTGAGAAAAAATTCCACTCTTGGAGAATACACTTGACCTTCAATTCAAGAGGGAGAATTTCTTGAAGCTTTCAATATGCTTGGTTTTAAGAAATGCTAAAGTCTAGTGCTAAATGAACTTGTACTTAAATTTAGAGGGTTGAAGATTCGCAACCGTTGGCGTTATTATGTAGTAATTATCGTTATTTTTGTCCCGGTGAACAAAATATAAAATCTGTTTTTAATGTTCAAAAATTCAAATAATACAATAATAGCGAAGAACAGCTTCATTAAGTTTTTCGTTTTACATATCTCTAAGAATTACCTTTCATAGAAAAAAGAGAGCATCGGGGCAATCATTCAATTTCTTCAGATAATTAGATGCGAGCACGCATGTTCCGCGTATATACGAGGGAACCATTTGCACCCATTGCTATATTGACTGGAATCATATTTTTAGAAAAGAACACAAAGAAAGAATAAAGTAATTACATATGGATAAGAGTCCTCTAATATTCAAGAAGTCATATATCATTAAACTAGGGTAGCTCCAATAGTGTAGTCGCGTTCGATTGGCAATACATGCCAGTCACGATGACATGAAGTCACCATTCTCACAAGTCAAGTATTTCCTCACTCAGTAGCTCAAGTAAACCAACCTGGGTCAAAGAACATTATATCACTTCCTAAGCATAGTAAGAGGAGACGTGGAAAGTGAATCTGAGCCTGAAAGGGGTTCTTCCGTGTTATGTGGTTTACATATACCTCAAAGTCTCCTTATTCTTTATCCCAACAAACTCATCTTAGAGATACCAGTACTTTTTCACTATTGGTGATTGTTTTGCTCCTTAGAACAACCACATAGTCAGAATCAACTCCGTCAAATGTTAAATAATATTTCCTACTTCATAATACCTCACAGAAGGTTTGGATTCTAGTAGAAGTTTCGAAGAATTCAACCAAGTTAATATACCATATTAAGTTTGAATACCATATTAAGTTTGAATTAAGCCTTCTTCAAGTTGGGTCAAAAAGGTTTCAAATATGTTCCTCTTGTCTTTATGTATTCGCTTACCGTGCTTGTCAAAAGTTGGATTTATGTTATTTCCAAAATTAAAGATAAACCCTTGAACAAAAATGAGAGAGACACCCTCATTTGGGAAAATAACCTTGTAACACCTCAATCGTTTCTTTTGCCCTAGAAAACTCTCTTTGGAACATCATACGTACACCGTATCGGGTAGTTTGCAACGCGTCAAACTCCTTTTTCCAGTCTTGGAGCAAAGTCTTAGACTTCTTCACCCTATATACGTAGGCCGGAATGTGTGGGTCAGGAACCCCATAAGAATTATAAAACCCCAAAAGTCGTACATTGAGGTCAATCACATACGAGGCTAAACGGAAATCACTTCCACCTTTAACACCACAGTATTTCAACATCTCGATGGCTTCCACCATAATTTGAAACATTTTCTGGGAAAAGTTAATCTGAAATGAGATATTGCCACAATGTGCTATTCTTTTTGCTGTGTTTATGCCGTTTTCAAGCTGGATTTGGAGTGTGTCTGTTGCCTTTTCGAAACTATCAACTTCAAATTTTGTGTCAAGCAAATATCCTTTCAAGCGTGAGACAAATTCTTCCAAAGGATCGTTTATGAAATACCTGTCTCCATGCTGAGGACACAAAGGTTTATCATCGGGTGGAATTTCATCATAGATTGTCACCTCGATGGCATAAATTCTCGGCTGGCTTACCGAACCAAGCTTCTGTATAAATGGCGTATCTCTGTGATTATTGACGGGGTGACTCCGAGCCAATGCAAAACAGGAAGAAAAAATCTTCAATCCCGATATTACCCTCATCAGGAAAGGCCGTAAATGTGGAAGAAAAAAGTGCAAGTCATAAGTGACCAACGTGAAGGACGAGAAAGCTCGGTTTATATAACTAAAACAGTGACCTAAACCTTGGCAGTGTGGGAAAGAAAGAGGAATAGCAAAGAAATAAAAAGAAAACTTAATGAATGGGGGAAGATCGCCGCCGCATTAAGGCTTTGATAGAATTGTGTTTCATTGAAGCATCCGAAAATCTTTAGTCCACTGGTGTTTTCTAATTTATTATGTGCAACTTGGGAAGTATCCAAGTGTCGGATATAAGCGACACATCCTACCCAAGGATATTGATTCAGATATAATATCTGAGGGTCATTCAATAAGATTTAAACAAAATATTTCAACAATTCGGTTTAGTGTACTTAAATATAAAGTTAGGGGCTTTTTCGAATGACGTTACTCAAGACAGCACATTAAAAGTCAGGTTTGAAAACTCTCCGCTTATACAAACCAACAAAATACGACTTCGGAAGAAAAAAGAATTTTCCTAAGAGGCCCACAAGCTACCAGAAGCACCCGTTTCATGACTCAAGCTAGTATAAGTATGTCCTTTAGAAACTCTGTTTCACTATACATTATCATAAACCATATTGAACAACATGTGGAATCTTTATTTCTGTGAAGACGCAGATACTCATAGCTTACTTCCGGGCGATACAACCGACACTTTACGAACAAGGGTAGCTAAACTCAAGAGCGAATATTTATGCTTTTTTCTCAAAAACAAAGATTATTGATGGGTATGTTTCTTTCCAGGCAAAGTGAACACCAATTTCAAGATATTGGAACATCCCAAGGAAACGGGCATAAAATGGCAACTTCGGTCGTTGAAATTGCGACCAAAAGATCAGGTAAACAGTGAAATAAAGTTTCAATACGTCAATAAAAATTGGGTAAAAATATCTAGGGTTTTATTTTTCAGTGGCTCTTAGGACTGCGGTCTGTGACTTTTATAATAACACACCATTGTAAGGAGTTTGGCTATTTTTCAAAGCATGATCGAGGAAAGACGAAAAGCTAATATTTGAGTATGGACATAATAACAGCTGAAGCATGTGAAAAACTTTTGTGTTTCACCGTATCTATGAGAGGAAGATCTTCGAGTGTAGTATATTGTTATTGTTTTAAGAGACAAAATAATTTGTTCAAGAATCCCAGTCTAGTATCGTCATTATTTAAGAGAGTATGAGGTTGATGCACATGTAATCTCGGAGCCATAAAGACAGGCAACTACAATCACCAAGAGCCTACGCAATCATCCACTCATCTTATTTTTCAAGTTAGACATAGACATACGAATTTGATTCTTTCCACAGAAATTAACTGAGATCGAAAGGTTAAGCGCTCTTTTTGATAGGGATGGAAAGTTCCAATAGAATTTTGACAAATCTTAACATACACTAGAAAGAACACACAAGCACTTTCTGCCTGTCAATTTAGGAGGAAGTATTCTCAAATAAGTTTAATATTTCAGTATATACCATTTAAAAAAAGTCCTTCAGGGGGCCAAGGGGGCCTCCACGGGTAGAAAGTTCGGCTACTCATGAGCAATTTCCTCCAATAAGCTCTTCAAAGGCTATCTTCACTCTCCTTGCACCGGCACACTTGCTATCAAACCCGATCAGGCCATCAGCACAAAGCTGGAAGTAGTCTTGATTTAGGTAATACACATACCGGTGGCGGTCTTCGGGCGAGTGGTATTTCATGGAGAAGTGTCTGTTTGGGGCGTTTTCCAAAACAAGCTTTCCTTCAAGCTCGCAATCAAGCTCGGGGTCAGTTTTCCTTCCTTTGTAAACAGATAAGTTATAAGGTGCTATCTGATGCATGCCAGTCTTTTTCCCCTTTTCAAAGTCAAGATTGCCAGGCTGGCCAAAATTATAATGAATCAAAATCCTCCCGAGTTTTGGATAAAAGTCAAAAAGCTGAAACTCATTGTCCACCACCAACCTCAGACTCTTAATACCCAAATTTTGGCGACGCCCGGTCTTGGATTCGGTTTCTGGGATGTACAAATATCCGGTAATCGTTTCCTCAAGAGCAGCAGCCAACGCGAAGAAAGGTAAAATGTTCAGCAACTTCATTTTTAGCGGTTTATTTTCTTGTTTGTTTAATATGAATGATATATATGAATGAAAAGCTTAAACAGTGGGAATTGCTTGTGGTTTTATAGGGGAAAATGTTTGGATCAACTAATTACATATGATGCTTGAAGCTTATCCCTGGGCCATCGCAAGAGGGGGGATAAGGGGCATACGAGCGGGGTGGTCAGCAATGACCATTGATGCTAAATATGGAAAGACGTATTTTAGAAAAAAAATATTAATAGAGTTGTAAGAGAAAAAGCAAAGACTCATATTATGGAGCTTCACCAGATGTGGTTACGTGAGGGTGAGGGTGAGGGTGAGGGTGAGGTGGAGGTGGAGATGGTGTTGAAGTAGTCTAATAATAGACACCAGCTGATCTCCCTATTGCAAAACAGAGAGAGTGGATAAAAATAAAACTGAACTATAGATTCTGAAATAGCCAATAGAAACAAAAAAATGATTCTGGGGGAAAAAGAAAAGAATAACCTGCGTCTCCAGCATGTCTTTCCTGGTCACACATATCAGCGAAGAATGTAACGTGCCAATGTCGCACTAGCCTTTCTCTATTTGACACTGACATATCTAAGTTATTATTGAATATTGCACTCTGAAAATTGCCCCAAGTTATATTAGCTTAGTCATATCTTCAGTTTAACCTTTTAAGCTTTGGTCCTTCTATGCAACCCATTGAGAACGACCAGATTCTAAAATCTGATGCATTCGCACCAAGGAAAGATCCCTTTCTTAGTTAATTATTTAATCATTTCATACTATAATTTCTGGACACGTAATACTATGTAATGGGTTATTTCCCACACCTCACACTTAATATATGACTTTCAGATTCAAAGGGGTACTCTGTTTTAATTCTTGAACCCACAGAGAGCTAAATTGAATTGTGTTCTAAAAATACACCCATTTTCTTGATTCCTTTGCTTTGAACATGTATCCAGGACCAATTAAAAAAGAGGGGAGGTGCTATTTTTTAAACAATCCAGGAAGGCTTACTTCAAGTTTTGAGATAATAAAAACATGACAGCACATAATTATATGCTGTATTGACGAACTTCTCTGGTGGGACTCCTTTCCATTTGAAACAAATTGGATTGTGCTTCCGGTATTGACCTCGCCAATATTATATTATTACTCCCTGAAAACATCGTGACTCGTACCTTAAAGATCGACACTGTTCTACTCACCATTCAGCCAGATGAAAAAAAGAAAAGTTTATGTATATTAAAAGGAACAACAGAAAACGTCCACTATATAATGCCCTAAAAACCAGATGGAAACCGTATATCCTTATAGAGAGGATGCTCCTACAGGGCTCTTCTGAGTCCCATAACCAGTGCGCGATGGGGTCTCATCAAGATAAACTGGCACTAAATACACTGTCCCAACGTCACTGCTTTGTTTAAAAGAACGTCCAATTCTTTTCTTCAACATATATTCAAAAAAAGCAAAAGCACGAAATAGTTCAAATAGACCGTGAAAATTACCACATCCTCACACGTAGATGGCCCCGAAAACACCTCAAAACATCATCGCCCGAAGGGCATCTCTCGCGCACGTGACGCATGCCCCAGAACTGTATGCGGAAAAATTGTGAAAAAGTGCATCTTCACAGTGAATTGATCAAACATCATCGCCCCACATTTCTACAAAAATACATTTTGAGCCATGAGATCCTTGACGGAAGAAGAAACAAAGGTTGTCTTTGAGAAGTTGGCCAACTACATGGGCAGAAACATCTCGTTCTTGATCGATAACCCCACAAACCCCCATGTGTTCAGACTACAGAAAGACAGAGTTTACTATGTCTCGGAACACATCGCCAAATTTGCCGTGTGTGTGTCAAGAGACCGTTTGATGGCTCTTGGAACTTGTTTCGGTAAATTCACCAAGACAGGTAAGTTCAGATTGCACATTACCGCGTTGCCATACTTGGCCCAGTACGCCAAGTATAAGGTGTGGATCAAGACCAACGGAGAGATGCCTTATTTGTATGGAAACCACGTTTTGAAGGCTCACGTGGGCCGTATTTCCGAGGATATTCCTGAACACGCCGGTGTCATTGTGTTCTCCATGCACGATGTGCCTCTAGGCTTTGGTGTATCTGCCAAATCCACTGCCGAGACGAAAAACATGCAACCAACTGCCATTGTGGCCTTCAGACAAGGTGACATTGGTGAATACTTGAGAGAGGAAGATACCTTGTTTACATAGAATTTCCACGGTTTACTCTTTCTTTCTTCTATAAGCACATTTACTTTCACTAGCATAATACACAGTTTTTGATACGTTTTAAGACTTTCTTTAGGGACAGTATTACGAAATAATTATGTAGTTTTTAAAGTTGGGAGTAATTTAAATTTTTAGCTTTCAATTTTTCGGAAGTAAAACACAGTTTTGTAAGCGCATATACAAAAAGGCGAACGTGTTAGCTATTCCTATGTCTTTGTTGCTTGGTGGTCTATTAAGATGGAATGGCATAATAAGCAAAAAGGTGAATGACCCGATATTAGAGAGCCAGAGAGAGAAAAAAAGATCGCTCTTCAAGTCACTGGAAAACCGAAACAGTTGATTGTAGTTGCATTCAAATTCCTAATACCTTTTGAAGTGGTAATTTTTGGACATAGCCTTGCCCATAGAAAGTCTCCATGATAATGGGCACTGGAGGCCCCTTTAAAATATCCCCATGATAGTATGGTATGTATTTCCGCATGCACGAATTTGTCTCTATTTACAATTAGAAGGTCATGTTGTTGATCTTCAAGAACCTTCCTGGGTTACCGGCAGATGCAAAAAACGACGACTGTAAGATCTTTTCAAACTGGTCTTCTTTATCCTCGCACTTCACGTATTGGCCGACATTTATCGTGTTTCCGAGGGTAGGTGCACTTTCTTCAAGATTCTTATAGGTTTCTTTCGTAGGGTACTCTCTGATTTGAAGAACTCCCACCTTATTCAAGAAAGCCAAAAACTCTCTAGCCTGAGGTTTCGTCATGTTGGCCACATCAAAAGGCTTCACTCCGCCATTCAGAGTCATTTGCTCGGCAAAGTCTATATAGCACTGCTCTGGTTCATCATAAGGGTTTGGCACTTCCAATCCCAATCCTACACGCAAGGTCTTACACTCTCCAGCATCCTTACTTTCGGCAAGGAGAACACCACCTTTTGCGAAGGAGAACTCACCGCTGACAAGCTGCGAAACAAAGTGTCCGACTTCGAACTCTCCAAGAGTGATGGGTCTCATATCCTGGTGGAAATATTCGGTGTGGGGTTTACGGATTACCGAGTTGAAGTTGTCGATGGATACCACCACAGGGATATCCTTGGAGTGGGCTTGCAACTGCTTGAGCAAAAACTGGAACGCACTAGAAGGCCCGTAGAAGCCAAATTCGTGGTTATGCGTGATGAAGTCGTAGAGCGTATGGGTGCCCTTTTTCAACTCACGAGTTTCCTTCTTGGAGATGAACGACACATCCTCGGTCAACGGCATGTTCTTAAAAACGGTTTCGTTGGCCTTACGCAACTTGTTAACCCATCTTTTTGTGAACATGGGCTGATGAAATTTGCCCAAAGTTGGGTTGAAAATGTAGTCACTGGATCCATCCACCATGCGCTCGGCTTGGTCGACATGCAACAACACAGCCTTTTGCTTGTACTTTGAGAGCACGAGGGCCTGGGCTTGGGAGACCAAAGTAGATTTTCCCGAGCCTTTTTCACCCAAAAGGCAGATTCTGTTCTTAGAAGAGGGCCCGTCGATGTTTTCGATGAATTCCCCATGGATTCGGTTGGTGTTTTCCGTCACCATCGACACAGGGCTGGAAAAAAGCTCATGGTGTTGGTTTTTCTTAAACGAACCAAGTTCACGGAGGGCATTTTCTGTGTGCAAATTATACGTGACCATGGCGGAGTCGGCTTGGGCCAAGGTTTCTGCAGATAACTCGGCCAAATTCTGACCAGTCAAATCCATGGCAAGTTTTTCATACTTGAGCAGTCTCACGGCCTCGCCGAACTTCAAGTGGGTCATTCCTCCCTTCTTGATTTTCTCCTTCACCTCTTTTTTCCTCGTCACTTTGGATTGTTTCTTGGGTGGTGGGGCCACGGCGAGTCTTGGTGCCGTAAGCGACAATGTACGCACAGCACTTGCGGCCGAAACGGCATGACACTTGCTGTAGAAGCTTGCTCTAGCGACAGCTGATCTCAACATTATATGACGCTCTGTAGGGGCAGCTTTTGCGGGCGTTTTAGACGGATTGGATTTGGTAATTGGCTTTGGTAAATTTTTCCACCTACAGGCGCTGGTCACGTGCGCCCCACTGCGCGGGTCCTACCATCACTGTGAGCTCAAAGAATTT
This sequence comes from Metschnikowia lachancei, assembly GCA_030572615.1. Lineage (NCBI taxonomy): Eukaryota > Fungi > Ascomycota > Pichiomycetes > Serinales > Metschnikowiaceae > Metschnikowia > Metschnikowia lachancei. The sequence goes on from JAJMAK010000147.1 coordinate 35,758, forward strand.
GGTGGGGTTATTAGTTGTAAAGACATCTGCGATGTTTTTGAGTTAACCAGGATGGATGTATTTACTGGATGATTTTTGGATTTGGAGTTTTCTTTTTTGACTTCGGGGTGGTTTGCGAGGGATACTTTTGATGGTTCAGTGTTCCAATAAAAGTAGTGCCTTATACACACAACCTTGTCTATGGAATCGGTTATTAAGCCCCTGGATACGACTATTTTAGGAAGCGATTGATTGTGATAAAATTAGTCTTTCAAAGGAGATTTCTTATCCAAAGAAGAAACGATATTGATTCCAAGAAAAACCAGAAGAACTTGTCCTCAAGCTAGGGTATGCGTTGTGTTAAAGGGCACCCGTTGTTACTGAGAGTCCCACTAAATTGACGTAACAGGCAGCTATTAATTTTTTTCTTTTTGTCATGTTGTTGTAACTCAGTATGTTGCCATGGAATTGAAAATTTTTCTTCTCGTATAGTGAATTGCTTAGTGAATTACAGCTCAAAACCACACGTTTTAGCTATGTGGTTGAACAATATGCAAGCCGGTACTCATCTTACTGGAAGCAAATTTGGAAGTGGCCAAAACGGGAAGGAATCTTACACTTTGAAGAAGAAAAAGAGCACTTTACGATATGGAATTTTTTTTCCCTTTCTTTTTTCAGTATTTATCATAATTCTCAAATTCTCCCAAATTGGTTCCCAGATATGTTTCATTCTTGGGCAATACGGTGATGGAACTACTTAAGACAAGTGAAGGTCCAAATTTTCAGTTCACTCATTTCGTTTTGATATTCTGGTTCACAATACGTTCCCAACTAGTGAGCAACGATTCACTGATTACTGACACTACAGGGAACTAAGATCAAGTTTTTAAGCTTAGTCCTGTTGCTCCAATATACAAGCAACCGACTTTTCCTTTTTGGGTTTAGTGGCCCTTTCAAATTGCATAGTTTCTAATGATATCAGAATAATCACACGTGCTACATGGTCTGCAAGCCTAGCTTTATCATTGACACTCTGTAAGGATAGTACCACTAACCATGTGTCACTAACAATGTGTCACTTACAGTATCGGTGTCCGAAACACGTTTAAGAAACAAGTAATCAAGGGCCGGCCACTTCGCGATATACTCAGGTTTCATCGTGATATTCTGTGGTGGCTGCATTGCACACCAAATACAAAACTTATACCGAAAAATATGCTTATCGTCATTCAGAAACCCCACCAAGTTGATTCCGACCAAAACCAGTCCAAAAAAACTCAATTTTGATGAAAATTCGCCTGGGTCCAAATTGCTGACCTAAGCGGGTGTACGGGTGTTTCTTCCGGTTCACATCCTCTCTATAACGATACTCACATGTTCACAACTCACTTTAATGTATTCATACGTTATACAACTGCATTTGATAAAATATATGGAAAGTCTCTTGAAATCGGTAGCCTAGTTCCATGAAAGAATCACTCTAACCTTATAAACCGAAAAAAAAAAAGATTACCAATCTGCACTGCCCCAAATTTTGCCATGGTTTTCAACTTTATTTAAACCCGCTTTAGCCCTAACCAAAATCGTGTACACAGCAACATCTTCGCACCATGAAAAAATTTGCTCACTATTTTCGCCCGCATTTATATGCGACTATTTATCTCACTTCTCCCAACATCTTTTTCTCTTTCTTTTTTCTCTACTATGTTGAATGTTTGGGCTCGAAACATCTCGGCTAGAACCATATGGGCTTCAAATGCTCCTAGAGCACCACGCCATGGGCTAAATTCGTGCCAGTGGCGTTCGTACTCACGAACAAAAAACCAGATGATTCCTTCTCGCAAAGGAAAGAGGCTTGATGCCCGACCCACCGAACAGGGCCGCAAAAAGAAGGTGTTTGCGTTTGGAAACTTTGCGTCGTTGCAGAAACCCGAGAAAAGCCAGATTGAGAAGTCCGAGGGTGTGA